>VDFB02101961.1:272687-401534 GCA_007258455.2 Sequoia sempervirens | reverse complement strand
ATCATGACAACCATATTTTTGATAATATGTAAAAACTAAAAGAATGAATATTATATGTTAATGAATGAATGTGAATATGTTAATGAATGAATGTTATATGTTAATGAATGAATGTTATATGTTATTAATGGATGAATGAATGTTATATGTTATTAATGGATGAATGAATGAGTGTTATATGTTATTATTGGATGAATTAATGATTAATGTTATATGATTGGGTATGGGGAATTGAGATTGATGTGAGAGGGGGAGGGGCCAAATGATCCTCCACCATCACGTGGTTGGCCCTGTTAAGTAGAGAATATTAAACTATTCTCAAAACAAAGAGAAGCTCAATAAGGTAATGTACTTTTCAATATAAGAAATGCATCATTTGAAGCATCAAACCAATATGCAGTTTGTATGTATGATCAGTCGTCAGTCTCCACAATGGTACATTTCCACGAATTTTTTTTTAAATTGATGCTTCATCGCAATTTCAACGACAACCACCGACGAATTAACAGAAAGGCTCGACGAAGTTGCTATAGCTATGACGAAGATTTCATCGTAACTCCTTGCCCATTTTGTCTCAATTTCGATGAGCTTTCGGCATTGCTACCACGCTACTCCTTGCCCATTTTGTCACACTTTCGATGAACTTTTGGTGTTCTTCTGACAATACTCCTTGCTAATTTCATCGCAAAGTCAATGAACTTTTGGTGTTCTTCTGACACTACTCCTTGCTAATTTCATCACAAAGTCAATGAACTCTTGGTGTTGTTTCAATGCTACTACTTGCCTATTTCATCACACATTCGATGAAATTTTGGTGTTGTTTTGATGCTACTCCTTGCCCATTTCGTTGTGATGAATGTCTATTGTTGTTTTGATGCTACTGCTTTCCCATTTCGTCGAACTGGCGATGAACTTTTGGTGTAATTCGTCGGTGGATACATGAAGTTTTCGTTGATATTCCAACATAAGTCTGAGGCATTTCACGATATCATCGACTGAAAATTCTTTGCCATTATTTCGACGTTTAATTCGTCGTCGGCCTTTCGCCGAAAAAATAATGACGCAAAGATTTTTGCCATTTCGTCGCTCTTCCAACAAATATTTGTCGAACGACCGACGAACGGCCGTCGGAAAATGGTGTTAAATTCAGTAGTGCTAAGAGTCTTGACTGGGAAAACACAACCTTCCACTACATCCAACACGCCAATAAATAAACTCAATAAAGTTTATTTAAAATTGAATACTTTTGCAATCTATTCAATATTAATTCCCACCATAAAGTAATTACATGCCTATTTGTTTTAAACATTCAAGCAATGATAATACTACACATGAAATTGGAATGCAGCTTGGTGAGGGTGGAGCACAACCTGCAAATGAAGGTCATGGTGTGCATCCCGATACTTTAGAACATGTAGAGCGTGATCAACATGTTGAGCATGATCAGGCTAGAGAAGATCAGGAACATGATGTGGCCCCATCAGGTAAAGAGGACCACTCTCAAGTTCTTTTAAACATATTTAATTGTAATTGGTGTATTACCTTTCAATGTAACCTTCGTGTTTCAACTTTAGAGCATGTAGAGTGTGATCAACGCGGTTGAGCATGACGCTAGAAGATCAGAACATGATGTGGGCCCATCGTAAAGAGACCAAATTTCAGCGGTTCTCGTTAAACGATGAATAATTTCAAATTGGTGTATTAATTAACAAAACCCTTCGCTCAATTGCAGATCGATTTATAGGGTGTCTCAAAGATGTTGAGCATGAGTCTATAACAAAAGCTTAGGAACATGATGGACCCATCGATAAAGCAGAACCACTCTAATGTTCTTTAATTAATGAAATACTTGTAACAATAATAATAAATCATATTAGTTTAACATTTTCATTGCAAACGACCCCCTTTGTATGTGCATCCATCGCCATGAGCGCATCTAATTAGGCATTAAGATCATGAGTAGAGGCGTAACAAATCCGTATGGGGAATGTAGATGATGGACTAAAACATACCAATTTAGATTTTTGTAACTTTAAAAGAAACAAAAAGTGATTGTAATCATATCATTAATAAATCCATATTTTGATAATATGTAAAACCGAAAGAATGAATATTATATGTTAATGAATGAATGTGAATATGTTAATTAATGAATGTTATATGTTAATGAATGAATGTTATATGTTATTAATGTGGATGAATGAATGTTATATGTTATTAATGGATGAATGAATGATTAATAATGCTATAATACTGGGTATGGGGAATTGAGAGTGATGTGAGGGGGTAGGGACGGAGGGGGTAGGGGCGGGGGCGGGGGCGGGGGCGGGGGCGGGCGGGGTGGTTAGGGCCAAATGAGCTTCCACCGCCATGTGGTTGGCCCTATTAAGTAGAGAATATTAAACTATTCTCAAAACAAAGAGAAGCTCAATAAGGTAATGAACTTTTCAATATAAGAAATGCATCGTTTGAAGCATCAAACCAATATGCAAAGATGAAAGAAAGTGATAACTTTTCACTATGGTGGTAGAAAATGATTCTTTATACCCTGAATCCATGCTCTGCATCATAATTTGAAGTTGTTTCCATTCCAATGTTCTAAGTTTAGTTTGTTTGTATGGCTTTGTATGAATACCACATTGTGTTGTGTGTGGATTTGGTTTCAAAGCTCTGTTTCTTCTATTTTTAGTGGTGACATAACTCTAATATTTCACTTTTGTGCATAACAAGTTAGTGGAAAAATTGACAGCTCTGAAGGGTTTAGAGGCTCGATTGAGATAGATACACAGATATTTGTATCTTGTTGTTGATGGGAGGCTTTGACTTAACCATGAAATTTTGTACCATCTGCAAGTATGCAAAATTTTCTAGATACTTACATTCATTCTTGATCATAAATGTTGTAAATGATATTAATGCTTCAAACTTAAGATTCGTTTCATTGTTATAATGATCAAAATGTTATACTTTTCTATACATTCAAGAATTCTCTTGCCCCCTACCCTTTGCTCTATCCCCCCTCCTTTTAAGAATTTTCTTTGCCATAAAAGATTCACATTTATGTCTCATTTACACAAATTTATCTGAAGCGCTAGGACTGAATAAAGATATGTAAAAGATGATGGATTATGTCTAAACAACAACTTTCCATCTTATAGCTAATTAAATCCTTAATATTTGAATAGTTTAGAGCTCGAATAATTCTTCTATATGTATGTGTAGCAATAAGGGAGCCTATGTGAAGATTAAAATTTAAAACATCACTTTGGTATTTTTCCTTAGGTAGTGAAATGATATTTTGAGTAATACAAACCTACACACACATTGATATTTTTCGGCATTGCATTGAATAATTTTTTTTCTCTTATACCTACCCTCAGCTAGACATGGAGGTATATAATATTAGTTTCTGGGATTATTATGTAAGTAGTTAATTTCACAGAGGAAGACTAAAATCTTCTTAATGTGTTGTGTTAGGTGTGAAAGCATATGAATCACTTGTTGAAGGCACCATTTTGTATTCATCCAAAAACTGGTTTGTTCTTTTTTTTATGTTTCTTACATGGGTTTTTTTTAGGCTCTAGAGATGTAGCTCGGCTCTTTCCTTTGCACTCTTCATCTATTTTGATGATTACAGTAGATTGTCCTCATAATTTTTCATGTAGATTTTTTTGTAACCTTATTTTCTACCAATCAATTTGCAAACCACTCACAGATTAAGGACCATTTCACAACTTGTAGTCATCCATTACTTCATATGTTGCAGGTTGTGTCTGGTGCCAATAAATCTTGATCATGATTGCAAGAACTTTAATCCTACAAGTGTACCCAATCTTTCTCAAGTAAAAGTCTTACCTTATTTTATGGTACTTTAAATGGTTAATTGAAGGTGCTTCTTTAGATCTGAGATAGTTGAACCCTAGATTAAAATATGGTATTAGATGGGTAGTATAATGATAAAACTGAGCTCCATTGAACACAAATTATGAACATAATTTACTGGACTATGAATAGTGTTACAATTATAATTATTTCTCCTTTACCTACCTCTGCATTAATGAAAAAGATAGCAGATATTGGAAGTTCATTACATGTCTCATGTATGTGTTAGTATTTTAATTTTGTTTAAATTATTCAAGAGTTTGATTAGGTCAAGAAGATGTTCTACAAGCTATGTTCTCTTGACACTGCTCAGAATTTTCCCTACACATTTTCTCTTCAATCCATACGTTTCTTAACTCCTTCCCTTGTTAGCCCTTGGTTGTTCTCAAGTGTAATGCTTTTTCTATGCATCTTGCATTCTGTATGTATGATCAGTCATCTCAAGCGCAATTATTTTTCTATGCATCTATGCATCTTGCAGTATGTATGTATGATCAATCATCAGTCTCCGCGATGGTACATTTCAACAAATATTTTTTATAAAAAAAATTACATTGTTTCATCGCAATTTCGACGAAAACCACCGACAAAGTTGCTATAGCTACGACGAAGGCTTCGTCGTAACTCCTTGCCCATTTCGTCGCAATTTCGATGAAATTTTGTTGTTGCTTTGACGTTACTCCTTGCCCATTTCGTCAAAATGGTGATGAAATTTTGGTGTTGTTTTGACGCTACTCCTTCCCCATTTTGTCGAAATTGCGACAAACTTTTGGTGTTGTTTTGACGCTACTCCTTGGCCATTTCATCGAAATGGTGACAAACTTCTGGTGTTGTTTCGACGCTACTCCTTCCCCATTTCGTCAAAATTGCAATGAACTTCTGGTGTTGTTTCGACGCTACTCCTTGCCCATTTCATCGAAATTGCGATGAACTTCTAGTGTGATTTGTCAATGGATATACAAATTTTTCGTCGATATTACGATGAAAATATGAGTCATTTTATGATGCCGACGACCAATGAATTTGCATCGTTATTTCGATGTTTAATTTGTCGTCAGCCTTTCGACGAAAAAATAGTGACGAAAATGTTTTTTTCAGTTCGTCGCTTTTCCGACAAAGATTTGTCGAATGACCGACGAATGTTCGTCGAAAAATGGTGTCAAATTCAGTAGTTCCAAGTCTATTAGAGAATTCTTTACTTAGATTCCATTTATAATGACTCCTACCATAGGACTACCTGGGTCAATGTATTTAGGAATAGTAACTTTCCCAAGCATGATATATGCACCAACTATCCCATCACATGAATGGTAGTGGGGTCTTTCTTTTTCCTCCTTGGCTTTTTGAGACATGCTTCCTTGGTTGCTTTACTATATATGGGGACATATTTTATGGCCTGAAACAAAGGTATCTTAACACATATGTGTTTCAACTGATCTAGAATATCAAAGGTGGTTTATTCCTTCTCTTCCTTGTGTTTAACAACTTCTAACCTTTGATGAAATGGTGGATCTTGATCAGATTGTTGAACTCGTTTAGGATTCTTAAGCACACTTGGCTAAATAGAGACATTATGATGCTCCTCTTCTTCCATAGGAAGCTTGGTGATGATAGGAGTGGAAGGAGTTAGAAAATTGGTTCTTGAATGCAGATGAATATCACTCACACTCACAACATATGTAGGAAATTGATTAGGATTTGCAAAATAGACTGGTTGTGGTTGTGGTTTGTTATTTGGGTTAGGTGTGGGTTGAGCTAGTAGCTAAGTAGGTCTAGGTGTGTTAGAATTTGAGCTAGTAGGAGGAGGCATTATGGCAGGTTGTTGAGGCTGTGGAGGTGGTTGCATGTAACCGGTTGCCTGGCTTGGCCATTGTTGTCCTCCCCTCCATTGGGATGTCTACTACCAGTTTCCTGAAGGTTGCTACCAATTCCCTTGGGATGGTTGCCACTGGGGTGGAGATTTTTGGTAGTTGGTCCAAGTATTTGGAGGGTTGTTCCAAGTGTGAGGAGGATAGCCTCCAAAGTTAGATGGGTATGGGGGTTGCTATTGATTACCGGATGCATAAGAATTGAAATAATTCCCACTAAAAGATAATGGATATGGTGGCATACATTGTCTTCCAGGGGCCCATGGTCTTCTTTGTGTAATGTAGTAAACTTGATCATCATCACCCTGGATTGGATTGAACTTAGGTGGAATCTGCTTGCTTTAAATGTTGGCTACCATTTTGCATCTGCAATCCTTCTTTTTTTTTCTACAGTGAGGGTAATATTATGCCAACATTGCGTCTACCTCCTCATGTTTCTTCTTTTCTTGAAGTGTATCTAGCTTAGTAGTTAGATTATTTATGATATCTTACTTGAAATCTTCCCACAAGTGAGTAATTTCCATCCTTGAGACTCCATTGGTGGAGAATTTACCCATAGAGGATTGGTAACCTCTTCCTTTCTTTAGAGCTGCCTTGGAATAATTCTAACATATCTTCTTAATATCATCCTAGGGAACTTGGGTGATATCTCCTCCTCCTATTAGGTCCAAAGCATCAATGCAGTTTTCATTGATCCCTCTAAGGAAAAGAAAATTTTGAGACTCTTCATTGAGTGCATGATGTGGAGATTTCTATAGGTAAAACAAAGACCTTGAAATATAGTCAAGTCCAAATTCTCATCTTCCTTATGTTGCATCCTAAAGATATCATCTCCTCTCATATCACTACCCCTACAGTATTCTTTGTACTTCTCAAGAAACTTTGTTTTCATATAATCCCAAGTCTCCACAGTATTCCTGCCTAAGCTCATAAACCATCTTAATGCAGCTTCTTTCAAGGTGGTAGGAAAAAATTTAAGCCTATGAGTATCAGTATTATAGTCATAGCTTCTGCAGAGGATATCAAACTCAAACAAGAAAGTATCAAGGTCTTCTATGACAAGCCCATAGAACTTAGGAAGAACTAAAGCAAGGATATTCTTGAGGATATCAACTTCATTCTGATGAGTGATAGGAAATGGAAAAGATGGTTGGTTAGGTCTATTTGTATTTTCACTAGCCATATCTGCTCTATGGAGTGCCAATGCAAATAGATTCTCAATCAGGTTTTGGGAAGCTTGGTCTTCAAAGGAAGTTTCATAACTGGTCAAATTGGAAAATGCATCAGCAAAAGGATTTTCCTCCTCTTCTTCATCTCTTGGAAAATTTTGAAACTCAACTAGTTGGTTATCAGGATTAGGGTCATTAGGAAGAAATCTCCCATGAGCATCTCTTCTCCTACCTCTATGCATGCAATACTAACTCAGTATCAGCCAACTCACACAAAGAATTGGTGAAAGAATAGCAAATCGTTACTTTTCTCAAATGAAGGATATGCTAAGAACAAACTTTAGAGATACTAAAACAAGAAAGAAACTAGAAATGACTCTAAATAACTTCCTAGTTTGACACCATCCCCGGAAATGGTGCCAAAAATGTTGGCCTCCTCTAATGGTTCAATAACTAATCCCTTAGAGCTGTGACTTAGAGATTAGAAATATACACTAAGTAGTTATCTTGCTCACCATGAAGGTGCATTTCATTGTCAACCCAGGGATGTAAACTTGAAATGGGTCAACATTGTCTATGCACTAGGACTCAACTGTAGTCATCCTCATTCTACAACTAGAAAAGGAACAGTACTAAAAACTAAAATGCTTGAAAGGAATTAACAAAAGTGTTGAATATGAATTATCAACTAAATTGAACATCAACAACTAAACTAGAATGGATAATAGAAATAGAAATCTCATCAAATAGACAAGTTACTTTGTCTACCTTGGTTGTAGGAACAATCAGAGAATAGAGTTCCAATGGCTATAGGAACAAACAACTATTGAAACCAAAACTAATTACTAAATAGAAAAATAACTATTAAACTAAATGGATGGAATTCTCACCAAATGGTCCTCCTTGAATGATTTTTCCCTAAGCTAACTCAAATACAACAAATCAGAATATCATTTTATTCCTTGAAAACTCAATTACAACATATCAAGAATATGACTATATTACATAAACTAGAAATGCAAGTACAATCTCAAAACATCCAACCTTGTGAAAAGGGGCATCTAACCATTATTTATAGAGGGAAAAACTTCTAATTAACCCTAACTAACTAGGTAGCTGACTCCAACATAATAGGAGGATGCCATTTATTGAAAACATGGAAAAGAGAGGGAGGAAGTTGAGCATGCACCAAATTTAGTCAAATAAAACTTGACTCAATGAGGATCCAACATAGCACACTTCCTATATTTTCTCAACTAACAAATATGATCATTTAAAAGGTAAGTTACAACTTCCTCATGAGCTGGAAGTTTCCCTCCATTGGAAGTTTCCCTCCATTGAGATTTTCCCTCCATTGACTTCTTTAATAACCGTCCTTTTGACTTCCTTAGCAACCGACCAACTGGTAGGAACTTCTTATACTTTGTAGACTTCATTTATATCAGCATCTTAATGTGAACCTGCATAATGATATTAGCACGCACAAAAAAATTTCATATCCATAATCACCTTAAAGTAACATTCATCAACCACATGTAAGATTATCATAGATTATCACATAGTAGGTTAATATTATCAAAATTCACAAGGATAAGTTCATTCCCAAGGTTCATAAATTTAGGGAAATAACATGGAGAGTGTCAATAACTAGGTGCTAAAGTCTATAACTTAACAACAACAAATATATGATACACCCTATCAAAATTGAGCCATTATTTGGACTCATCACAAATGATAAGAGTACCACACTAGAAAGGGTATTTTGACTCCTTTGTCTTATGCAAATTTTCCAACAAATATAATTGTAGGAGCTCACAAATATTAAAGTATTTTCCTTCTTTCACCATTTGATATGCCATGTGAATCATGGTGGAAGTGACATAATTCTCTCAGTTGGTGTAAAATATATTGTAACTGGTCATCATTATAGCATATTTGACCATCGGATCTTCAATGTCATCCATTGTTAGGGCATGCTTATCAAACTTGGCTCCAATAGGCTTCATCACCACTTCATTCTTTATCACCTTCAATGTCAAGATAGGTAATGTGGAGTTCAAACCAGTAACAACCCTAATTGCCTCTTTGGTTATCATATGTGGCATGTCCAGCCACATGAATTTATCATGTATTCTACTCAAAAAATGCTTCACCCAGTCATCTTCATAGAAAAAATTAAGAAAATATTTCCACACATCCAATTTTTTCTCTATCAAGCTAACATACTCTAGTTTCAACTTGAAATCATCTCTAGTTAGTAATTTTTCCCTAAACTCTTCTAGTTTCAAGTGATCATATTCATCCATCTTCAAATGAATGTAGATTCACACATCTTTTGTGTGCAACACATTTGAAGGAACCCTCGAGAATGCCCCTTCTTTATCTGTTTCCATTGATTTGTATAGATGCTTCTTAAACTTAGGCCTTGGCCTCTCAAGCACATCAATAACCTGAGGAGTAAACATTATGAACTTCTTTGAGCTAGGGTTTGCAAGAAATTATAAATGCCTCGTGGAAATTTTCTGATAGGGTTTTATTCAACACTTCATATCCTATTTTCTCTACTCTCCTCTTCAAATTCTCAAACATACATGTCTTTCAGAATGTGCAAAATGAAATATAAACACTTTATCTATGACCTAAAATGCATTAAATGTAGTAGTAAAAATTCAGGTCAATTTTTTTGTCAAGCCTGCATTGTATCATCCTAGAGACTCCCAAACATTCTGTAAATCTCAACACCAAGAGATTTCGTATTGGATATTTCATCAACGAATCAAGAAAACTAGCCTATACATGCACCAATATGTTGAAGGCATTAACATCTCATCTTTGGCAAGGGTTTAGAAAGTTTTCTGTTAAAAATCCCCTTGAGCCAATGCTTTCTATCTAGTTTTTGGAGGAAACATCTACACCAAATTTGGCATAGACTCATTCTTCACATCATTCTCTTCCTTTTTCTTCCAGATCACGTTCATCTTCTTCTTTACCTCAACCAAATCAATCTTCTTTTGTGGAAAAAATTATTTAACATTATTTCCTCTACAAAACTTAGCTATATGTCATGGTTTATTACATTTATAGCATATGACACATTGTTACAAAACAAACTTCTTTCCATTTTAGATTTGCATTCAGAATCCTTATGTCTAAACTCATTGCATGAGTAACAATAACCAAGGAATGATTGAGGCATCATACTATTATTGTAACCGTTCATCATCTGTCTTCTACTTTCACTAGCCTTATGACCAAATATATTTCATGCATAAAATTGACCAAAAAATGATTGAAAATTTGAATTATGTGTTTACATTTTATAGCTCTATGTCCAAATTTATTGCAAGAATAAAGTGACCTTTAAAGGATGAATACCTTTGTGTAGTTGGTTGTCTGATAGGAGGTATCTTGAAATATTTCTTCTAGTTTTGGATATATTTGATATTTCTCTTCTTATTTGTAGTCTTCTTTTGTTCATTATTCCCCTTTTCAACATTGTTTGGAGTCTAATTTTCCTTTGAGATTTCTCCTTTTTCAAACCCTAATCCTTCTTTGTCTTTAGAATCTTTTTGACTAGAAAGCATATCATCAAGCAAGGTGGAGCTCCTCTTGAATTTTTCCTCATGACTCTTTGCTTTCTCTAGATCTTTCCTCAAAGACACAATCTCTTCTTCAATCTTTGAGCATTTTGTAGACTTGTCTTTTGATTTGGCATTCAAGCAGTCTTCAACTCTTTTTCCTTCTTCAATTTGCACTTTCAGATTAGTGATTATCTCATTTGAATTCTTAAGTTGCTCATTTGTTTCCTTGAGTTTCTCTTTAACTTTCTTGACTTGATTCATCATCTTCTTGATACACTCATCTGCTTTCTTAAGAGCTCCTTTCAGATCTCTATTCTCACATTCTACTTTATCCAAGTCATCAAGAGAAAATTTGAGTTCTCCTTCCATATCAGCTTCATAGTATTCTTTAGTAAAACCTTCCATAATAATTTCTTTCAAAGGGATATGATGCCTCCTAGTTTCCATGTGTTCAACCTCCAAGATTGACCTCAACTGTTAAGAAAATTGAAGGAAGCTTGCTTTGATACCAATTGTTGAACACCCAGAATATTGAGGGGGGGGTGAATTAGTAGTGGGCCCTAAAATTCATTAACTTAAAAGTGCATTACAAAGAATATCATTGAACTTGCAAAAAAGGAAAGGAACAATTAAAGAATGCACCACAAAAATCAGCATAAGAACACCAGATTTACATGGAAATCCCTTGAAGGACAAAAAACACAATGAGGATTAGCTCACAATATATTATAATTGATTACAATAGATTATAGAAGGCTCATTGCCCAGAGGACTCACTGTCCGAAAAATTGGAGGGCTCATTTCCCAAGGAAGATCACTTCTAGAATTAAAAAAGATATACAAAATGATGACTCACTCTCAGATATTGAACTGCTTATAATGCATCTACTATATGTTGAAGATATTGTTCCACGTTTGGCTAAGAAAACTAACTTTACACACTTCATTCTTTATTGCCACAAGATTACATAATTTTGCACTTCACTTAATTATCCTCATACACACATTGAATTTTCCTATATATATACATGTATATATTCCACAATCAATCATGCCATCAATTAGGTCAACCTAATTAGATGAAACGTGTGACACCATGACCTGTCAGCTCAAAACTCTATCATACATACCTTGTGGAAGTAACTAAAGAATTTTATTCACCAAGATAGGTTGAAATAACCTATAGATACTCCTATGATTCCACTCCATACACAATTCATTCATGTACGACCCTAAAACCCTTAGGTTAGCACTACACAACAAAACTGGTGAAACAACTAAATGAACAAACTGTTCATCCAAGGCTTGACATACAGACCACCAAACCAATTGACAATCGAAGTGCACAAACATCTAACATCTTCAATAACTTCCTTAAATCCACACAACATAATGATAATTCATGGTGGAATGCAAAGAATTCCAACATGAACTATGCAACTGTAACTATGCCTCTACTTAGACGGGTTCTCCGTCATCAATATCTTTTGTTGCAGAAGACATAAAACACTGAAACTTTGGATATTGAATCCTTCAATACGTACCATTATCACTTCAAAATTGCATGACACATGTGATATTGTAGTGTCTAGAGCAATGTGGACCACAAAATTGTTCCTCTACTACATCACAATCTCAGTCTGGGACTTATCCAATTTCCCAAAAACACTTGTGCTTCAGACTATATACATATTGATATACCATCACTTCTACAATGGGTTGACATCAATGAAAACACCATACATCATCATGCTCATGTTGCCAACACCTAGATTTTTTTCTCATTTCTTGTTGAGAATATGGTTAAGATGTGTAAACAAATGAATATGTATTAGATGTCGGCTCTCCATTGCACCATAGTATGTCTTTGCATCGTGATTTCCTTGAAGTATAAATTTTTGACTTGTTGTGCTAATGCACTCTACTAATACTCAATGATCATGATGTAAGGAAAACCACCTTGGTTCCTTAACGTATAGGCTTGGGTGATGGTTGTGTGGCCTCTCCTATGACTTGGCATCACTTTTACAATTGGTAACATATCATTGGAGTGCAACAAGAAAATGGAATAATCATGAGCATGATGAACATGAAAGAGAAAAATCAAGAGTGTTGGGTGAAACTCTTCTTCTAGGTCAATCAAAAGAGAAAGCAGTGAACAAGGTAAAAATATTCATATTGCACCCATCTTTTCAAAGTTGTGTCGATGTGCAATCTCACTATGTGTTCTCCACAATATCAAACAAGGTTGATGTGTTTTTTCCTTTGTTTAGATTATTGCAGCACACTTTTCTTTCACATTGCAACTTTGCAAATGAAAATTTTAAATGATTTTGCATTGAAGGATTGGTGATGTGGGTAAGTGCACAAAGATGGGGGATCAAAAAGGGGTCTTAAGTGGTCAAATTTTTTTAAAATTAGAAAATACTAACCTTGGATGAGAAATTGAAGATAGTTACACTCAAAATATGAAGATGCAACAAAAACAAGAGTTGTAGTGCTCCAAATCTACTTTCTAAACTACTAACTTTTTTTAAAAAGGTGGGATTCAAAAAGGGGCCACACAAATTGGTCCTATTTTTTTCAAACAAACATATAGCGTCTGGTGTGGCCCCCTAAAATGTTAACATTTTTTATTATTTCAAATATTGCTTCAATGAGAAATAGCTAACACGATGTAGTTTATCCCTAATTTTCTACTAAATTCTTAATGAACATATATTTTTTTACTAATTTTTAATGTGGACATAGCTTGAAAAACAAAAAATTGAGCATGATCCCTCTATTTTTTTAAAATGGATCAAAAATTTATTTTTTTGAATATGTGTAGAATGGAGTCTAGTTTCTAAAAATGTAATTTATTTAAAATTTTGATAAATGGTTAAAAAATAATGTCAAAAATACCAAACATTGTTTTTGACAAAAACATATACACTAACAAAAGAAATTAAAGATGAAAACCTTAACATACTCAAAACATGAAAAAATTACATGGCTAGATAGCTAAAAGAGAGCTTAACATTATCATGGTGTTTTCTGGTAACTTGACATTGAAAAACATGCAAATCTAATGGGGAGCACACACAATATTATGTCATTTTATAATTTGTAAAAACAAATCTTTGGACATTGGAAAGTCACTCCAACCCTTTGGGTTGGAAGCCCAAGGAAATCCAAGACAAAGGCTTGGAAATTTCTAAATCAAACAAAAAAGTGAGTGTGTTATAATCCGCTTGTATTATGTCAAAGAAAAATATAATGTGAGCACGTTATAACACACTCATATTATGCTTCTCTTAGAGCATAGTTTCTTAGTATATTTACCTTTGATGTTGACCATATAACAAAATTTCTTACATTTATATAAATTTAAGATGCTTATGATCTATGTGAATAACAATGTATTTCCCCAATATATAGTAATTCCATGTTATTTGTAGGCTTGAACAATGTATATAACTCCTTGTCATACATGGGGTGTCTATACGTAGCATTAGATAAAATCACACTAGACATGTTAGGCAATTAGATGACCACATTGAGGACCAAAACTACTCTAAGTGCATATTTGGAGGCATCAACCTCAATTTCAAAGGACTATTTGAAAAATCTATTTGGTTTTGAAGGTAGTATTTCACACATCTAATGACTGAATTGTAACTTGGTGGTACCCAATTTGTACTGGAAAAATTAGCCCCCTTAAGTTGATCGAAGAGGTCATTAATGCAAGGGATTGGATACTTCTATTCACCCAAGTTATCTCTACTATTTGATACTTATATTCACTGAACTTTTCTACCTACCTAAATATTTTACCCTTAGCTCATTCATCCCATGGATTGTTGTTGTGGGTGCAATATTGTCTATAGGTTCAATCTCTTAAAAAATAGTATATATCAAAACTTTTTCAACTTCCATTTTTAACAACGAATTGTAGATCCTTCCCATTCACCCACATCTATGAGTTGACTAGGAGTTCCTTGTTCTCTTTAAGTAGCACTTCCAAGATGAGGGTATAAGGTATAAGGTTGAGGGTGTAGCATTTAGGTTTGAAGGTATAAGGTATAAGGTCAAGGGTAGAGGCTTTAGGGTTGAGGGTTTAGTATACATGCTTTAAGGCCTACAGTTGATCGATAGTGTTCAAGGTTAAGGGTATAGGGTTAAGTGTATAAGGAACAATAAATAAAATAATATATCTTATACTACCGACAAAGCATGGGAAACCTACAAGGAGTTAAGATGAAATCCTTTCAATTTTTTGTCAAATTCTAACTTAAATTGCACAAGGAAATAGGGTGCTCCACCTTTTAGGAAATGAAACATAAGGGGTGTAGGGACCTCCTATTTCACTCTAGTTTGTTAAAGGAAACCAAGATACCTCAACCGATTGACTTGATTCAGGAATGGGCTAGGGTAGGATGGTTTCCTTGGGTATGATTAGACAAAGGGAGTTCACCACTAAGCAAGTGCTTAGAAAGAAGGAAATGTAAATGATAAGCAAATCTAGCTATGTAACCTAGAATATGAAATTGAAAATCAAAATAGTAAACTGAGAATGAATAGAGGGACACCTGGAAAACTGAAGATGCTTGAAACAAGGCCTGCAATCCCAAAATTATGACTTTTGATGCACACTGGGACTCATACGCTAGTTTGGGCGATTTAGTCCCAGTTTAGGGTTTTTGGGCAGAAACGAAAATTTCATAGTGACAAGTCTAAATCTACTGAAATTTGGAAAAAGTGTTATATCACAACTCATATGCCACAAGTGGTGATTTAGTCCCCTTCTACTTTTTCAAAAATTCAAGATCTAAATCTGTTCTCCTATCTCTACACTTCCTTCCTATGTTTTCCAAACTTCACTTCTAGATCTGAACCTATTAGAATCTTCAAATAAAGTATTGTATTGATTTTCTTATGGGGGATTTTCTTCAGGCAAACCCCTAGTTTGGTTTAATTAAACCTTGATAGAAAGAATAGATCTTGAAAGTGAATGTGTATAATAGTCCTAATCTTAAGTGCATCTAAGCTTAAGAGATCTAAAGTGCAATGACACCCTACTTTAATGTGCTAGAATACAATGCATGTGAATGAAACATAAAGATGATGACTCACTTTGGGGGATCTCTAATCACCCTAATAAGCCACAATAATGCATGTAGCTTCCTTTAGGCAGAAATTGGAATGATAATTGAAGATGCACTCACTTAGGAAACAAGTCATTAGGCTTGGTTCAATGGCTAGTTGTATCTTTCCAACCTAGAATCCATATTGATTCTCCATAGGCAACTATCAGCAATCCTTGACAATGCTTGATCTTGAATGAAAGTGAGCTTGAAGACCTGTAAAAACACTATTATGTTGCCCCAAGACTTCAACTTTACTTGCTACTCGCTCTTGAATGCTTGAAAATCTCTCTTGAAGACTCTTGCTTGAAAATTCTAAGATTGCTTAGCTTGATATTATGAATGCTTAGGTGAAATAATGACTCAAAACCTTAGTTTTATAGGCATCTCATCTAATTTACCATTCATTAGATCCCAAATGTCGACATTAGCCAAAAAATTGAATTAGAAACCTTAACTTCCTACTCAAACCCTAAAAAGGGGCCACACGGGACTCATACACCCAAGGTGGCATATGGGTCCCACCTAGGGGGACTCATATGCCGAAGGTGGCATATGAATCCCACCCTAGCTTTTCGGGGTGAGAAAATGTCAGGGTGTTAGAAAATTAAATGTATTTGTTGATTTTGTCAGGATTTCAATTGAAATAAGCCTTGGGATCCTAAATAAAGGGTCTTAGGGGGCCTATTAATGATTATTTAAAGTGTATGAATGCAAAGGTACCAAAAATAGGTCTGAACTAAGTGTGAAATTATACCATCTCCAAAAAGGGAGAACAATTTTCTACACTACAACCTTTAATACTAAGATTGACAAAGATTAATTGCTAACAGGGAGGTGAGATGATAGGTTTCAATTGAAAAAATTAATGTTGTAGTTGGGATTACATTTCCAACATTCCCCCTTAATCACAACTACAAATTCTAATTACTTTCTTAATTTCTTGCATTGATGCTTCAACATCTAGAATCTTCAGATTCTCAATAGTGACACCTTTCTTTTGACAATCTTCCTCTAATAGCAATGATCCCTTTAAAAGCGACTACTTTTTTTTTTTTTTTTTTACATCTTGTTGTTCATTGTGGCTTCCAACAACAACTACGACATCCATTCAAACCATCAATTTCTCCTTTGAGAATGGTAGCCTTCTTCAGTATCTTTGCACTTAGCAATAGCAATCTCCTTGATTATTTATTATCTTCCTCTTCTAAAAAAGAAATGCTTTTAACAATTACGGTTGTGTTCAATCTTTTCTTTAGTGCTTCTAGTAGCGGATACTTATTTCTTGATTATGAATTATATTCCTTTCATTCATACGATGGCCTCTCTCCAAACCATGGTTATCTTTTTGTGATTTCCCTTAGTTGGAAGCTTCGAGTGCCTCTTTTTAAATGACCTCTTTTAAACAATGACAAATAACTGCAATGATACATGCCTACAGAATCATCTACTAGACTAACTACTATGCTTAATTGTTGGACTTTGATAAGCTTCCTTGAGAACTTACGACTTTTCTGAAAACTATTGTAAACAATTTCCTTGGTGACATTTTTCAAGAGCACTGTGGCCTTTTCTAAGGCTAGGATCGGACTTCCTCACACAACTTCACGTTGGTGGCTTAGACTAATTTCTTGTAGGTTGTGGTTTCCTTCCTCCTACAAACTTTAAACTATGCAAACATTTTTCCAACAGTAAGGCCTTCATTTCTCTTCAGCTTCGGCTTGACAAAAGCTAGCGATCCTTACATTCAATTGATGGTCTATTCATGCTTTCAACTGCAATCTATTTTTCTATCTTGGGGAAAGCTTCACTTTTGTTGTAATCCTTTCCTCAAGAAGACTTCACCTTCTTTTCTGAATATCGACTACTTTCAAATTTTATTGGTTTTTCTATTCATAAATCTTTTTTTATTCTTTTCAAAAGAAGTTGGTTATGAAGCAAAAGTAATATTGATTTCTTCTTCTAAATTCCCTTTCAAGGTAAGCTTTACCAACTTATCTTCAATATTTTCCAGGAAATTTTCTTTTTGATGTCTAATTTTGCATGCATATGTAGTGCACATTTTTCTAACTTCATCAGATCTACCTCCTTCAATGTTTATTTGGTCCATTTTTTAATCCTTAATCCCGCATTTTTTTATTTAAAGCTCCATCATTTTGTTATTTTCTTCTTCTAATGAAGTTTCATATTCTTCTTTGGAGGAAGTTTCTTGTTCAATTATTGGAGACAAAATGGATTCAATAGATTCCAAACTATATGTCCCCCCTTAATATTTAAAATCTCCATATTGCTTTCTTTCAAAACACCAAATTTTTCAAGTTGATGCAATTATCATTGAATGTTGGTTGTCCTGGTTTCATAGAGAACATTTCTTGTAATAAGAAATTTCTTATTTTCTCATCAAATAATCAATAAGGCTTTGAGAATTCTAAATATTCAAAAGAAAGCATTTGTGTCCCCTATGGTCCAACTTGTTCCTTCTTTCCTTGGGAATTAATGCATAATATGTAGATCCAAAAACCTAAAGATGTTGCACTCATGAAAGATGACCACACCAAATTTTATATGCAGTCTTAATTTGGAGAGTTCCAAATGTGACCTGTTGTGGAGATAGACTACGATATGAGCTATTTTTTTCCCAAATTTCATATGCAGTCTTAATTTGGAGAGTTGCAAATGTGATCTATTGTGGAGATAGACTACCATTTGAGGCATTTTTTTCCATAAGTACAATTCTACTCCTTTGAAATACAACATTGCCTAAATCATATTCATCATAGTTTTGTTCATCTTTTCAACCACTCCATTTTTCTTAGGATTTTGAGGTACTATAAGATGATGCCTCATCCCATGTTTCTTGAGATGGTCTTCAGCACCTTTGATGTGAATTCACCACTATTATTGGTTCTGCATCATTTTCAACCTTGGTGCAAAGCTTTTGAAATATTTTAAAAGATTCTAATTTTTACTTCAAAAAATATATCATTGTCATTCTGTTGTAGTCATTAATGAATAGCATGAAATATTTATTACCATTGATAGAAGGAATTGGAAGGGGACCGCACAAATCAAAGTGGATCAACTTCAACTTCCTTTCAACTTATCAGTTATCACAGTTTTTAATCATTTTGGATATAGTGGGAAACCTACAACACCATTCTTTTACATTGAGAAAATATTGTCATACCTGTATGTCCAAATCTTGAATGCCACGACATACTTGACATTCTTCCTTCGGCGAGCAAAGTTCTTTCAAAAGCATGACTCGTTACATTATCATTCTTTAACTCAAGTTAGAACAACTTTAGCTACAATTGTATGCATTCTAATTTTGAACAAATCCTTCAAATTGTGAATACAGCTAGTAAGAGCATATAATTTATAAAAAGATTAGCCTCGCTCATATGGAAATACTGGTAGGAATTCCCTTAAAGGTGAGGCCACCAGTCTTGCTTGTGTCTGAAGTGTTTGGAAATAAGAGTGTGTAAGGAAGCTTTGCTGCGCCACATCGGTTTTTCAAACCTTGATCCTCATTTCTAGCCGTTATGTTCCTCTCAATGTGCAACAACTCATAACGAAACTTTTCAAAGGCATCCTCAACTCGAGTGTCATCAACCCAATCTAAGGCAGAACCCTGGCCTAAGTAATTCTCATCTCTAGAATGCTTAGACAAAATTTCTAAAACAACCATGGTATGGGTGGCTGTCTCAGGGTCTGTAAGAGTTTTGAGAAAATAAGCTTCAGGATCTTCGAGCAATTTGGAATAATGATGCGATCCTTTCTGTGGAACAAACTCTCTGGTAGTGGTGGGGAGATTGGGCATGAATCCAGCGTACCCATACTGCCCAAAATTCACAGCAGCATGGTGAGCAGAGGCAACCCAAATGATGGTAGTAATGGCCTCCTTTAGATCATTAAGTGTGTTCATCTTGTACCATCCTGTCTGGTCATGCTTCTTGTCTCCGTGCCCGACATTTATGGTCTCTTTCCACCATGCTTGAACTTCTTCATCACTCTCTACACTTTGATCATTGGTATAGTAGAGTGAAGTGTAGTCGGACACCCAAGATTTCAAGGCACCCCATATTTCAAGCCCATCAACTGCATATGGATAGTCCTCAATTACAAGCTTTAGTCCAGTTCTTTCATTTGTTGGATCTGGTAGAGCCATACCTCTTCACACCAAGTGTAATCCATTAACATTACATCTATTAAATTTATATTTTTTTATCAATGTTTTAGATTATATTACTTAGAACCACATTTACCTTTTAAGAAGATCAGTTGGTAGACCTTGTTCATTGAATCTCCACGCCATGTATGCTTTGGCAGAAATTTCCATTGTAAATTGTCCTGGGCTGAAACATTTCTCAATAATGCCTCCTGCATTTATCAAGTTTTCACGAGCTGCACGATTGATGTCCATGGTGTTGTGAAAATGTGGGTAAAGTAGCTTGGAAATGGGGTGTAGTTTGCTCAAGTGTCTGTGAGTGGCGATAATAAATGGCTCTACTGCTGCATGTGTTCTGAGCCTACAATTATGAAATGAAAATTAGTGATTTATGAAGTTATTCTATGTTAAGATAAAAAATATCAGATTTAAACAGTGCATTCTAAATTTTGATTTGTTTAGATGGATCATTTAAAATTACACTACTCTTTTCAATAAAATCTATCTATTAATATAATTTTAAATAAATCACTTAAACAAATCAAAACAGTTTAAAAAACGTTATTTAAATCAAACCATAAAACAATTCCTTATTACTTACCAATGACTAACTATCTGATGATAACCCGAATCATTAGCCCGTACATGAGCTTTGGCCAAGTGCCACAACCGTCCTTTATCCTCTCCACTGGAATCAGGAGTTAAAACATGTCTCACTAAGTCCCATAGATGTGGGAGGCAAACACAACTCAATAGCAATAGGCATTAGAGTCCCATTAGAGAGAAGGAAGATGGTGCGGGTGGCATAGACTTTGGTGGTAGGAAGATTGTTAATGCGTTGTACATAGGGCATGTAAGCATCATAGTAGTCCAATATAAAGAGCCTCTTTAATTCAATAGCCTAACAACATACCCATGATAAGCAATATGAAGATGAAACATTTGCATCATAGTAGTCCAATGTAAAGAGCATATTTAATTCAATAGCCTGACAACAACAATTGATAAGCAATATGAAGATGAAACATTTCAAAGAATCAATAGACATAAAGAAAGTACCTTTTCCACAGTGATGTCATCTAAGTATGGGTGTAAATGTTGAGAAGTGATGGAACTCTCTTGTGGACCATAAATTTGTTCGTTCAAATTACTAGATGGAGGGAATCTCTGTCACAATGAAACCCCATTCAATTCAATAAAACAAAATTTCAATCTTATTGATAATAATGAATAATATATTTTTTTAAATAAAAAATTAAAATAAATAGATACTAATATGATATTGTTATTAAGATTCAATCATGTAGTTTTACGAGTTGAACTCATTGACCCATGTTTCATGAGTAATGGTTCACAAGAACCAATCTCTCATGATAATGAATGATCCACTTAGTACTCATTGTATCTAGGTGATGCTCACAGAGGTGAAGCACTGGGCATTCTCGGGTGGTCACCCATCCCAGTATTGCTCCAGCTCAAGCGCCCTTAACGAAGGAGTTTTCCCCAAGGTTAAACCCACTTAGCTTGCAACCCCATTTGCAAAACCTTCAGCAAGTGTGTGCCTTATGAACCATTCATTATAGAGCCCCTTTAGCTCATCAATTGTTAAGTAGGAGGTACTTTCATCAATAAATGGTTCATAAGGCACAACACTTGCTAAAGGTTTTGCAAATGGGGTTGCAAGTTAAGTGGGCTTAACCTTGGTGAAAACTCCTTGGTTAAGCATGCTTGAGTTGGAGCAATCTTGGGATGGGTGACCTCCTGGGAAGGCTCGGTGCTTCACCTCTGTGAGCATCACCTAGATCCAATGAGTGCTAAGTGGATCACTCATTATCATGAGAGATGGGTTCTTGTGAACCACTACTCATGAAACATGGGTCAATGAGTTTGACTCGTAAAACTACACGGTCGAATCTTGATAGCAATATCATAATTTGACATGTTGTGGAAAATACCTCCTACTTATCAATTGATGAGCTAAAGGGGCTCTATAATGAATGGTTTATAAGGCACAACACTTGCTGAAGGTTTTGCAAATGGGGTTGCAAGCTAAGTGGGCTTAACCTTGGGGAAAACTCCTTGGTTAAGCACGCTTGAGCTAGAGCAATACTGGGATGGGTGACCTCCCAAGAAGGACTAGGTGAGCATCACCTAGATGCAATGAGTGCTAAGTGGGTCATTCATTATCATGAGAGATGGGTTCTTGTGAATCACTACTCATGAAACATGGGTCAATGAGTTTGAATCGTAAAACTACACAGTTGAATCCTATAGCAATATCATAATTTGACATGCTGTGGAAAATACCTCCTACTTATCAAATAGATATTAGTAAATAAATTTTATAAATAATTAATCATTATTAGTCATTTATGATTATTATTAAAAAATATAGGTTGATAAATATTATATGATTTAAATTGTTAAAAGATATTTTTTATTAATAAAAATATAATAATTATTTTCAGCAACATTCTACAACAGCTGTGGCATAGAGTCTCATGTAATTATGATATAAATAAAAACATAAACTTGTTTTATTTATTTTAAGAAATATTAAAAATGATATTCATATAAATGTTTTAAAAATGTATACTGATTAAAGATACTTACTTGCAAACACTGAATAACCATAGGATTGATCCCAGAGAGTGTTTGACGAGCAAACTCTTCATCTTTCATCCATGCACTATCATCCTCTGTCATATATCACATCATTTGCATAAATTATTAATAAGACTCAAAATCCAATTGTATTTTGTTTCTTCGCATGGAATCGAGTGCTACAGTATAAATTTAACCTTCAAACTTACTGCTGATTATATTAGGGACTGGAAATTGTAGGATCGCCTCATCCTGTGTATCCAAAATTTGTTTTATCAACGGACTAGATGTAGCTCCTTTGATAAATTGAATTGCAGTCTTAGCTTGGCACCCAAGTCCTTTAGTATATAGACCTATAACCTGTTTCAAATTATCAAAGTGCTTTTTTTCTCCATTTGGATTGAACAACTTTCTAGAGAAAGCTTTCAACGAATGCGCTCGAAAGTCGGAAAGAAAATCACGAGAGAACTTCTCATCTGCTGGGACATAGAACTCATTCATGAAGGATCCTGTCATAAGGTTATCGATTTGTCGACTCTCGAAAGCATCACCTGCAACTGAGAGTAATTTGAATGTTTTCTCAAATCAATGAAAAATGGTAATAGAAGTAAATGAAGAGATTGATATAATTTACAATGCAAATATAAACCTCAATTATATCAGAGGTATTATACAATTGTATTAGTGAACATTTGTGAAAAATCTGTATACATAAAAACTCTCATAATTATATTAAGATATTATACAGTTGTATTAGGAGATGTGAAAAACATCTTACATAAAAACTCCCCTTCACATCTTGGTATCAGCAATAAGTTGATGTTTTGAGCTTTATATTTTTGGAAACATAAATGAAGATAAAATAATTTAAACAATGATAAAACTAGCACTTGTATTTAAAAGAGACTCAAAAATTTCACGGATAGAAAATTATATGTATGTAAATATGTTAAAGAGTATGTGCTGCAAATTTTAGTTGCATGTGGCTGGATCAAACAATTAACAATAAGTGCTAAATAATGGAATGAAATAAACTTAGACAAATCTAGAATTTTTTCCTTAAAGAAACTAAGTATTATCTGATTTTGTTGAACACATAAAAAAGGTGTACCTGGTGAATATATCACGACAATGAATTGCTAGTGGTAAATTGCTGGCAATAAATTTGCCTGATATCATTTAAAACATAAAGCAATGCAAATGAAAAAAAAAAAGTTGCACACTGCAAATATAATGTTTCCATCCAATTGTCAAATCAATATTTACCTGCCTTTTATGTGATAAGTGAGATTTTGGAGGCTTTTACCTAATATTTTAGAGGCTTTTACCATTAAATGACAGCTGGTTTACCAGTAAATGACAGCTGAAACTTGTTTTCTGATGATCCAATAATAGTTTGCAGGTGTGAGACTTGTTTCCGGTTCAAATCTCACACTATCTCTAGGAAAATTTACCTCCAGCAATTCACCGTGGAGGAAAATTAATATTAATGTGATTAATTTTCCACGGCAGTGAATTGCTGGTGGTGAATTTTACTTGTGGTGAATTTATCATGACGGTGAATTTTCCCGCGATGAATTGTTGAAGGTGAATTTTGGAATTATACCTAATAAACACCTTAAAAAATATATCTTTCAACATATTTTGCATAATTTTTTTTAGATATATATTCTAGTTACTAACTAGTTGTGATTATCTGACGACCGGTTCTACATCTCCGTGGATATGGGAACTCTTGAGATCCTCCCAGAATTGTCCTCTGAAGCAGCGTATCATTCTCAGGATCACCGATATCATTGTAAACATCGTAGTCATAAATCCTCTCCCATGGCTTCCTCTTTCCTGTACCATCTCCCCTCAATTTCTTCAGCTCTTCCCTCCTCCAACCCACCAGCCCAATGGGCGTTTCCTCCGGAAGATAGCTCTGCAGTTGCACACATATTAAGATAATAATACAATCCTATTATAAAAATTTTACTGAAATATTTCAGTATTGTTTATTTACACATTGATTACGAAAGTGGTAAGCAAGAACATATAAAAAGAGTGGGCATTACGCATTATACATTATTGGCAAAGAAGATTCGTTTAGCGCTCATATTGGGAGAGACTCTAGCCACCCATGAAGGATAAACCCAAGAGTTACAGAGAAAATTAATCGTCCCTTGACCAGGGACATGGATGGAAACATGTTTGAGAAAAAACTCTCGAGCATGCTTGTTTTTTATAAGCAGAGCTCCAGGGGTTCCAAATTCTTTAGGCCATTCGAAAGTGATATTGTGACTTGTCTCCTCAACAAATACTCCCAAACGGGGTGAATCCCACTGTAAGTGAGCCTTACGAGGGCTAACTTTACCCTTGCCAGTTTCTGCAATAAAAATATAAAATACAATTAATAGCACTTAGTTTTCACAGTCTATGATAATGTACTGCTGAGATTTCTGACTTGAAACTGTGTGTAATTTTTATCATTGACGTTTGGGATCAAACTTTATGATCCATTGTCAGGATAATGCATATGCAGTAAGAGAAAGAGAGTCAAACAATGCAGTAAGAAAAAAAGAGTCAAAAATCCAGAAGAGTCAAAAATCTTTTCTGGTTTGACTCTTTTTTTCTTACTGGATTATCCTGATGATGGATCATGGAGTTCTTGATTCTTTTTCTCTTACTGCATTATCCTGATGATGGATCATGGAGTTTGATCCGAAACGTCAATGCTAAAAATCACACACAGTTTCAAACCAGAAATCTCAACAATAAACACAATTATTATACATAGAATGTGATCCAAAAACTTCGATGCAAATAAATAATAAAAAGTTGTGACCAGTTAGAAAAATGGTGCAAAGAATATATTACCATTATCTGTTTGATCACTACTGACTAGTTGAAATTCCACCTTTCTGTGTAAAAACTCGCAGATCCTATCAGCAGCACTAGCTCCGAAGTCCTTAACATTCAAATTCATTAATGATGTTTTGTGCAGGACTACAGTACCACCGATCTTGGTAACTCCTTTTTTCTTGTGATGATCATACAGCCTATTCATTTTTTAAAACGTTTACTCAACTACTAATGTGTTCTCAATCTCCTGGCACACAAAACACTAGTGTGTTCCCTATTCTTTCCTGTAAGAAACATTGAATCAAGTGTTAACATTTATAGATTGGTGCCAATGGGATGATGTACTAATTAATGATCAACTTGATATTATTCATGATTTAAGAATGACTACTCATTAGGCAATTTATTTTTATTTAGACTTTCTTCAATTGCTGCAATGCTTTAAATTTGATAATTATTAATGGACGTAATTTTAAACTGAACGAATGCATTCTTACCACTACTTTCATAAATAACTTAATTAAGTTCTTTATTATTTTAAAGACTTGCTTCCTCGTGCTTCAGATGAAGGGAAATATAAAACAATTTATTGACTTGTCAATGAAAGTAATTGCAAGAATACAGACATTTGTTCAACTTAACACATGTAGTCAATGGAAGTAGTTGTAAGAATACATACATTCATTGAACTTAGTTTACTGTATATAAAATAATGTAGACATTCCTTCAACTTAGAATTGACGTATGATAGAGGTCGTTGTAAGAATAGAGACATTCATTCAACTTGGACTTAACTTGTCAGTGGAGGTAGATGTAAGAATATAGACATTCATTCAACTTAGTTTACTACATATAAAACAATATAGACATTCATTCAACTTAGTTTACTACATATAAAACAATGTATTGACTTGTGAGTCAATACATTATTTTATATGCAGTAAATTAAGTTGAAGGAATGTCAGTATCAAGTCACTACAGTATTTTATATGCAGTAAATTAAGTTGAACAAATGTCTCTATTCTTACAATTACTTCCATTGACAAGTCAATAAATTATTGTACCATTAATAAATCAATAAACTATTTTATATTTAATAAATTAAACGAATACCTGTATTCTTTATCACTACTTCTTTTGACAAGTCAACAGTGTTTTGTGTTTCCCGTTCATTCAGTGTCTTCATGATCTGAGGAAGCAAATCTTCAAAATAAAAATAATAAATTCAATTACTTGAACGTGGATTTTAGTAATCTTAACTTATTTATTTAAGTTACTATTTTAAGTATAAATTATAGATTAAGAAAAAGAGAGAACTCTTAATTAATTAATTTAAGTAATTAGTTTAAGTTTAAATTATAGATTAAGAAGAGATAAAAAAATTAAGTAATTTATTCAAATGATTAATCTAAATTTAAGTCATAAATAAAAAAGTCAAAATTCTTAAATAATTTATTTAAGCATGGATTAAGTTTACATCATAGATCAAAAATAGATAAAATTTTTAATTAATTAAGTGAGTCTAAATTTAAATCACAAATCAAAAAGAGACAAAACTCTTAAGTAATTCACTAAAGCAATTACTTGAAGTCTAAGTTATAAACTAATAAGAGACAAAGTTCTTGTAGACACTCAAATTATGTTGGCTTCAACATTCCATCCTAGCTAATAACCGACACATTTATTCATTTATCATCTAATCATTCATCACATCACCTGATTCATCCAATGCAATAATGGCATATTAAAAAATTTGCCAATTATGTCATCCTAACATTGCATATCTCTCGGAGTTGTTGATTTGCATTGTTTATGTTTTATCAATTTATGTAATTTTGAATTTCTCTTAAAAAATTTATTGTGTTATTCAATCTATTTCATATTTCTAACATGGTATCAAAGCTTTTGTTTTGAGAAATCTAAGTTCTTAGATTCCTATTTGAGAGATTGAGTTTTTCATGTAATATTTTATAATTTATCTTGTATGCTCTTCTCTTGCATTTTGAGTTTACAAAGATCTAATAACCTCTTCATATTATATATGTTTTTTGTGTTATTTGGGTGATTGCAATATTTCTAGTTATATTGACAGTATTTTTTATTGTTCCAACATGTCCAAGAGGCTCAAGAAAGTCAAGATTAGCTTTTGTTTCATCTAATTTGGAGATTGTTTGAAATAGTTGCAAAATAAGGGTTTGAAGCTCAAAATCTGACGAACAACTTTTTACTAGAGTATTTTTGACCCAAATAGATATTTCCATTACACTCAGATTGCCCAAAAACCCTTATTTCATATAAAACTTATCCATTTTAGATGAATTTGATTTTTGACAAATTTTTATTTTGTTAGGGGATCATCACTACAAGCTAAATATAGTCATTTTATAAAAAAATCATAGCTTGTTGCCATAGTGTCTGTTTTTGGCAAATGAGATATAGTTGGAAAGATGGAGATGAACACTTTCCATCCAAAGAGGTATTGAAAAGAAATTTCATCATTTTCTACTAGATATTGTAGGTTGAAGCTATTTATTGCTAATTTTTCAATAGGTCGTAACTTTCACTAGGAGCTCCATTTTTCAAAAACGAATAGATATTGAAAATGTATTGAAGAACACTAGATATAGTTACTATTTTCATGAGGATAGCACCCTTAGCTAAGTGTCAAACTCAGTTATCCTGTGAAACATGGGATCATCTTCAGACTATGGGTTGCCTATGGTGAAGATGAACCTCCAAAGTGGGTTGGTTCCCTTGATGGACCTCCTAAAATCTTGCTACTTTGATAGGAAAAATGATAGAAAATTGAATTTTAAGATAAAGTAGACCTAGGAGGTAATGAATCAATGATGAAAAGACTTTTATTTATTGTTTTAACTCACAATTCTTCTCGAAAACTCAACCTAACCATATGCAAAACTCAATTTTGACCAACTTATACAAAAAAAATTCAAAGGGAGGTTATGTTTCAAGTTTTTTTGCAAGAAAACAGTGTGTTTTCACAACTATAAACTCTAAAACAACTAATACAACCTATGACCTGCATAATTTTTTCATATTCTTACATAAAAAATGATGGTAAATGAGACCTAACTCAAGGATTCAATACTAAAATCAATAAAATTAACTCAAAATCATTCACAATATCACCCATACATGAAATTTGAGAAGGCAAACTTGCTGATTTTTATTGATAAATGGATTTTTTTGCTTGTACAATCTTTGAAAATACTAAAAAATATAAAAGTTGCTACTCTATATGAAACTATTTCAAAATTTGAGTTACAATCTCTTTCTTTTGCATTTAAGGAAAAAAGAAAGCCAAGAATGAACTGATTGGAAAGAGTTGAATGATTTGTCTTATAGAAAAATCTTCAACTAAAAGAGGTTGCACCTCATGGAAGATGTTGAACTTGTATGAATTGATGAACTGGATGTGAAACTCAAAGTGAAATCATGCAACCTTTGCTCAAGAAAAGTTGACTTGAACTAATGACTTGTTGAATTTTGCATGAACTTTGAAGTGTACCCCAACTCAACTTGAATTGATCCTCAAAAAAACATGAAATTGATTGGAATTGTGAGTCATCAATCAATTTTCTTGAAACTTGAGTTGTTGGGCATACTAGGAAAAAGAGCCTTTATTTTAGGGAGCTCTAAAATTCATAAAAAAGGCATGATTTTAGCCCCAAACTCCTCTTAACTTCAATTATGACCATATCGGCTTCTAACAAAGGCTTAAACTAGTGATAAGTACCTCAAATTGCACCAAAACTAAGCATGAACAATACCTAACTTGTGATCAACTTGTAAAACTCATTGCATGATTATAGGTGTGTGAGTTGCTAGAAGATAAATTCTGGCCTGATAAGACTATCATCTTAACATTGTTTCCCTTGCAAGGTCATAATATTTGCATTTTTATATGTGGCTAAACATTTTGTATACCTTTGTCCCTTGTTCTCTTCTCTGCACTCATAAACCTTCCTAGGTTTGTCTTTTGGAAACTATATTGTCATACAATCATTTATCATTTGTCATGCATTTTCTAGAAGAGATTTTTTCCCACACTGTCATAAAGCTCTAAATACACTATTTCACTGCCATAACATTTATTTATATGTCCTATTGACTATCATCTACTTTTTATTTGATACTTCTCTATTGGCTTTGGTAAGTGACTACTATGATAGATAGTTTTTCCATGTGGATCACAATCATTGGGATTGTTCAATTACATGTGAGGTTCATAAAGACATTGTTGACAAGGTGAATGTCAATTTTGAAAACTTTGATATGCATATTTTTTATTGTGTTGATTTCTTCATGAATGGGATGGTGATCCTCTTATTGACTATGACCTTCTCATTTGACTATGATCATTTGCATGCTCTTGGATTTCCCTTCTTGTTTACATAGTCAAGGTCCTCAAAGTATAGTTACAAAGGTCTTCAAATCACATTCAAGGTATTCAAAACATGATTTGCAGCTTGCAACTTATGACTGTCCTATAGTTGGCTTTCATGTAGGTTGCCTTCTAAAGGATCTAAGGTCCCCATGGTTTGTGCCTTTAATATGACAATCTCCCCCCAAAGGGATTGTCATGAACCCCTATTTGTAGCAAACTAATTTGCATGATCTATGGACTATAATACCTCATATGGATTGTTATGTTGTTTCCCATTGTACCTTTATTTGTGACCTTTATCTCTAGGTTGTCATCATATACCTCTGACCCTTTATGACTATCATCATTTGACTGTGAGATCCTAAGGATTTTTACTATCTTGTGGTGAGACTATCTTTAAACCCTTAACCTTTTCTATTTCTTATGCTGCCAAACTACCCTTTCACTAACTATGGTTGCTACTAACGTTGATATTGTTTCCCTTAGGTTAATTACTATCTTAATGTTGATATTGTTGCTCTTAGGTTTTGGCATTATTGACTATTATGCCCTTTTCCTTTCACTGGACTTTGTATTTTCATTTGTCATTAGCTATCATACATTTATCATGACTAACTATCCCTGGCTTTTCTACTTTAGAAAACTACCCTTTCTCAACTTTTATTGTAGTCATCTCATATGATGGTTGTTGTCTTTTACATTTGTTGCCTTTAGGTCTTAATCTCTTAAAACTTCCTTGAAGACTATCTTGCATTGTAGGACTAAATATGATTTTCTTTTCAAATGGCTCAACCCTTCATCCTTTGTATGAAAAACATTAAACTTGCTCTTCATGGCTATCCTCTTCATGCAATATTCTTGGTTTGATGACTACCATATGAACACTTTGACTACCTCCTTCTTGAAATGACTACCTTATTTATATATTTTCCCTTCCTTATTGAATGATGCTTGTGTTTTACCATTTGGTCATGACCTTTGACAAATTTCCTTTCCATTGTACCTTCTTAGATGCCTCGTCTTATGGGTTTCTATAAATGATTGCTCAGGGTGAGTGTGGGATCATGGGGGTCCAAAAAGTGGCGATATGACCAAAAAGTGGTTGATGACATTCTTTATATCCAAATTTGATGAAACAAAAAGGGTTTATCAATAAAATTTTCAGCTTTCCACCTCTATAAGATATGTCTTATTTGGAATTAAATAGATAATTATTATTGATTTTCTATATGCATTCTGACTAAAGTTTTGATTGACAGGCTAATTGAAAAGCATCTATAGTTCTCAAATGATTTCACGTTTTTTGAATTTAAAAGATGTGGCACATTTTATGCTTCCTATACTATAGGATAAAAAAAAGAGAAATTAAATTTCATAAATTTTTGACAAAGTTATGGTGGTTAAAAAAACAAGTTTTAATATTTTAAAATTTTCTAATAAAAAATTCATAATTATTTACTTCAAAAAAAATGTGGCGCATCTAGGCATGTGTCCTCTACCTATATTGAAAGCTTCAAAAAAAAAAAAAAATCTCATACTTGAGTTGGTTAGACATACACCTACTTTTTATTTTTTCCTAAAAAATTTAGTACTACTGCATTGAAATTTCAAATTTTCACCAAATAGATTTGCTTTTTTCCAAAAAAGGATTGGTATCTTTGAAACTACATTCAATTTTCTACAAATTATGTTCTTACATATTTTTCAAATTATGTTAATAACCTATTCAATTTTTTTTGTCTTGAAAGTTGCCTAACTCTGTTTTTTGGAATCTTTATTACCACTTAAGGGCCTAGTTTGGACCCCCATGATCTTGCATTGACCCTTCACTGTTTTCTTATCAAACCTACTATCCTTCATGCTTACCCCAGCTCCCTTTTGCATGGTGGATTGTCCTCTTTATCATTTATTCCATTATGGAAATCTACCTTCATGAATATCAATGCATATATAACTATGTCTTTGTTGTTCATGACTATCATCTTAAACCTTTGCATTCTCATTCACTTTTCATCCACCATTTTACTCATCATGTCACTATCTTATGACCATAACTTTGGATTGCCACATTTGGTTCATAGAACTTTAAATTGCATTAGGATTTTGAAAATGGTTTAAAGTAACCTTGAGATAATGAATTCATGATTCTAACCCTATGAAACAATTTAAAATGTTCTATTACAGTTGCATCAATCTCACCTTGAACAACCTATGTCTTTTTATCTAGACCCTTTCTCTAATTATAAGGTGATTTTGCTTTCAGATCTTCCATCTAGAAGGAACACTTTGACCATGAAGAGCATTTCCTATGTTATAACTTGATTTAGAGGTCTATGAATGTTGAAAAGAAAGCAACAATGGTAGTAGGAGTTGATAATGTTGGCTCTTCAAGTTGTGGTATCACTCCTTCTTGAAGGTCATTATCCTTTTGGACTGTGTGAGATCATATTCTTTGAGGTATTCAGTCCAACATTTGACATGCCCTATAAGGACTACCCTATTGCCCTTAAGATTACCTTTTCTCTATGAGATCACTGTCTTAAACGGATTTTGTATGACTGTCTTTGTATAGTCCCTTTTTGACAGTAGACTACCCCCTACTATTCTTGCTTCAAGGTGATATTGTCCAACTCTTTATTCTTTGTGTTTAGTATGACGGTCACAACTACAATATTATCATAAAATCTCCCTACCCTGTCCTAAAGCTCATACAAATTTCTATATTGGAATCCTAAAATGGTGAATTGTCCACATCAAAGTGGTTCATAAAAAGTGACATTATTCTTTGAAATGAATCGTTTAACCTATTGAGATGGCTAAGCTTCTTCCATTTTTTCAAACTTGATGTTTTCTTAGGGTTCCAAAATGGTTTTTCTCTCTCAAAAACCACATTCAGTGCAAAAAAAGAACTAAACTATTGTACAACCTCCTACCACTTATTTATACAAAAATAGATCAAGAACTTAAATGTCAATGTACATACCTCTGTGTATATAACTCCAAGTCCTAAATGTTGCATTGTTGGGTGTGATTGAAACCCATGACCTCTATAACTCTTCCTAAACTCATTGTCCTCCATGAAGATAATCTAATGCCCTCCTTGCATGCAATAAACGTAAAAAAAAACTAGAACTTTTAATCAATGCCTCTCTATGTAACCTTTCTTTAAGATTATTTTTTTCCTATTTCTCCATTTCATGGTGCCTGTTGTCACATAAAATTGCACCCTACTGAACAAGAGTTCAGTTTTCTAATGACACAATGGAAATGACCTCAAGGTGTGGGACCTTGCAAGATGAGGTCAAGTCTCCAGAGAAGGCTAACTTCCTCTTCTAAACTAAGTAAAAATGTGTTGGTCTAACCCAACACATGAAACCTATCACTACCTTAATCTAACAAATCATAGAGGAAAAGGGAAGAGACATGGAATGTGAAAGAAGGTGATGCACTGAATTTAGAGTTTGTTCCTTCCTACTTCAGAACAACATAATATGTCAAAGAAACAACTAAAACACCCACTCAAATATGAAGGTAAATGAATTTTACTCAAAAATGCAAGAGGTAATGATGGTAATAGTTGAATTTTATTAACATAAATCTTGAAGTAATTTTACAATGGCAAAATGCACTTGAGTTGCAGGTCTACAAAAGAAAAATCCTAGAACGGCCAGAGGAAGAATCCTTCAAAAAGATACAAACATTGCCTTTATAGTTCAGGCATAACTGAGGATAGAATTCAAAACCTTAACCCTAATCTAACTAGGGTTTGCAAGAAGATGAATTCGATCATATTTTAAAATGATATGAATTTCTCCCATTATAGAGCAACATAACTTATCCATAAAGGCTTTGACAACTTGAACAAGCCCCAGAACGATGATTCATGCATGCAAATATGGGGTTCCATGAAATATGTAGAAAAATATCAGACCAAAATAGCTTGATAGGAGAGATGTGGCCTCTATAGGACATCAAAGAGTAATGGCACCGACCAATTCTAAAAAGCAGCATTGAAAAGGTGTAAAAATCAAGAAATGGTCGATCAAATTTGATCTAGTAGCTGGGAAAGTCACTAAGACAATAACTTTTGTAAATCTACCATGAACAGGAGCAATTGACCATTGAAGTTTGAATGTTGGTCGTTGGATTGGAGATGAACGGCTGAGATCAGATTCCCAAATGAACTTTAAAATGTGGCCATTGATTACAGGAGAATCAAGATCAATGGCCATCGCATACCTTCAATACATCGTTTAGCCCTTCAAGAGAACAAGACATTATCTGCGATGTGCATTGGATTCCAACGATGTAATGAAAATCCACCACCTATTTCTTAAGACATGTTTTGCCTATCGCTCCATCACATATTGAACCTAGACCCACCATATCACCACCATCGCACATCGCAAGAAGCACCTAGGTGGCATCATTCACAACACCAATGTGAATGACGTCGTGACGACCATTAGATCTTGTCCATTGAACCTGAGCCATTGAAACCATAAGGCAAACCAAGGCCCTAGGCCCACCAAGACACTTGTCACCTACCTAATGTCCCACAAACCACTTCATCGCCTTGCTTCACAACAGCAATGTGTTCAAAGCAAGGGTGCAATGCAACCTTAATTGTTGGATGTTCATTGCTTAATCTTAGCCCCTCATCGCTCATCGCAGAAAGGAACCCATGAACAAAATGTAAATATGTGATGTGAAGAGTCCCTTCGATGGAAGGAATATTCCCCAGAATATTCTCCCATCGGTTTCCATCGGCCATTGCATATCGTTGGAAATGTTTCAATGCTCAAATATGTATTAGTAATGCAAAGATTCCATGTGATATGAAGGGGCATATAGGCCATCACACATCGTGGGAATGAAAAAGGAGGAAAAAATAATATAGTGATAAGCGATGGATAGGAGATGAGCTCATCATACATTGCGAAAATGGAACTGATGGGGCAAAGGAAAAGCGCGATGGGCAATATAAACATCTAAGTGGTGGTAATTTAGCACATGACTCAAAGTTGTTCATAAAGAAGGGTCCTCCTAGGTAAAAATAAGAATGGGGACATTAACGCCTTTAACTTAGGGATGCAAGACTAACTAGGCGCAAAAGGTCAACATGAGTTTATAACAAAAGTGCATGCCAGGTTCATGGTTTAGGGTTTAATCACATAAGGTTTTTGGAAGCCCTATCCTGCAAGTTCATAACCCTAATTGGATACAATTGAGGAGTTTCAAAACCTCAAAGACCCAAATTCATCACATAAACATGGATTTCAATAGGATGCACACATAGGATTTCTCTGATCGAATATAAATGATGTGCATCCAAGGGTGGCATAAAATATGTCAACATTTTGGCAATTTATGTGGGATGATTGTATGTTAATCATGGAATCCAAGGGCCTTATCAGTCCATTGGGAAAAAATTCATGAAAGGGTAAAACTTTAACAGCTGGGCCTCCCAAGGGAAAAAAACAAAAACATGTGCAGCCTACACTTGGAGGAAAGCATGGAAAATAGGAGCATACATTCCCTTAAGGAGAATGTAGGGTGTGCAAAATCACTTATGGAAAACAAAAATTTACAATATGTACATGAAAAATCAAAACTTATCAGAAATAAGGTTTTAGATGAATCCCATTTACTAAGATTGGGAGAATCTCACCATCCAACCTGAAAAGATGGAATGCATTGGCCTCCTTGCAGCTAGTGATGACATATGGACCAGTCCAAATGGTGTCAAACTTGGAATGTCTTCCAACTTTAGCTTTGTCTACATCCCATTTCAACACTAGATCTCCCTCTTGGAACACTCTATGAACCACCTTTTTGTCAAAATTTCTTTTGACCTATGCTTGATGTGTTTCTATGACTTGCATAGATTTGTTCCTTGTCTCCTCCAGTTCCATGAGTTCAACCATCCTTACTGGTCATAGCATCATTTTCTTCTAATTCCAGCTGATGTGCCAACTCAAGGGAAGGTAACTCCAATGATAATAGTAACCTTACTTCCTTTCCATAAACTAACATGAAAGGCGAATTACCAATTGCTCTTTTAGGAGTAATCCTATCAGCCAAAAGGGTTGTCTTCAACTTGCTATGCCAAACCCTTTAGTTATCCTCAATGATCCTCTTGATAATTCTAACATGATATTTTTATTTGAAGACTCGTCCAAGCCATTACCCTAAGGATAGTAATTAGATGAGGTCTTTAAGTAAATTTTGTGCTTCATTGCCCAATCAAGCATCTCTGAGCACTAGTAAAATCTTTGGCATTATCTAAAATAATGGTGGAAGGAGTGCCAAATCTTCTAACAATTTCATCAAGGAATTCTAAAACTGAAGCATCAGTGGCATCCTTCAAAGCAACAACCTTTGTCCACCTTGTAAAGTAATCTGTGGCTGTTAAAATCCACTTATGACCAACACTTGATGGTGGATTTATCATACCAATACAATCCTAACCCCACTATGTAAATGGATGATCAACCTAAATGGGGTGAAGAGGGAGGGCAACCAACCTTTTCTTTCCAGAAAAGAAATTACATTTCTTGCAATTTCTCACCCATTTGTGAGCATCATTAAATAAGGTTGGCCAATAATAACTAGCCCTCATGATCTTTGCAGCAGTAGTCCTTGCAAAAAAATGGCCACCTGAAGAGCCATCATGGAATTCATTTAGCAATCTGCTAACTTGATTTGCCTCTATGCATCTTAATAGGACTCCATTGAAATCCCTTCTGAAGAGTATGGCATCCACTATGACATAGGGAATGGGTTGTAATCTGAAATGTCTTCTTTTGGTCCTATTTAGACCCAAAGGATATCTACCTTCCTATAAAAAGGTAGTCATATCATGCACCCAGCTACCTTGTATGTTTGCATTTGGTGCTTTTTGTTCCTATAGCACAAGGGTAGTCTCTGTAGGAGTCTCAAATGTTGAGACAAGTTGTTCACACAACCTTTTGCCTCTCACTAGCTTGGTGATTTTGATGTCAACATCATACTCCGTCACCTTGGTGATCCATCCAACCCTTTTTTCATTGATATCTTTGCTCAATAGGAACTCTTTAACACTGAAATCTAGGGCACCATTAGTTGTATCTTGTTATTAGACAACATATGTCTGATTTTTTTCAATGCTCTAATAGTAGCAAGGGCTTGCTTTTCAACATAGCTATACTTGACCTCATAATCTTTAATCGCTTCACTAAAGAAAGCAATGGGCTGCTCTAGATTTTCTTTATTTAGTTGAGTTAGAACAACTGATATACTTGCTTCACCTCCAAAGGTACAAAGAATGAAATCCTTGTCATAGTTAGGACTAACAAGGGTAGGAGCTTGAGCAATTTCTTGTTTGATAGCTTCAAAGCTATCCTTACCTTCCTTGGTCCACTTAAAGACCATGTTTTTCTTAAGCATAGAAGTAAGAGGTTTGACCAAAGCAGCAAGGTTTGGAATGAACCTCCTCACAAAGTTAATTGTGCCTAAGAAACTCTGTAATCCTCTCTTATGACTGGGAAGTGGGATGGCCAAGATAGATTTTACTCTTGTGAGATCAATGACCAAGCCATCCTTTCAAACAATATACCCAAGAAGCTTTCCCTAATAGTAGCAAAGACACATTTATTTGGATTTAGGGAAATTTACCATATTCCCTACGTTTCTGAAATACTTGCTCAAGGTGACTAAAATGGTCTTTTGCATACTTTGAAAACACTGTGATATCATCCAAGTAGACCAAAACAAACTTTATAAACACACCTTTAAACACCATATCCATGGCTCTCTTAAAAGTGGCACCTACATTGGTTAGACCAAAAGGCATTTTACAATAAGCATAGGTGCCCCACTTTGTAGTAAATATTGTCTTATGGGTGTTGGCAAGAAGTTGAGTCCACTTTTTGGCCAAAAAGTGGAAGTGTTTTCCCTGATTTTCAGAATTTGTCACTTTTGACTTTAAAATTTAAAGCACTTAGAGATGGAATCTTGAAAAAATCCATTGATCATAAAATGTAGTACTTAGAGTCTAGTTTCCAAATATGTAATTTATTTTAATACCCAAATGATACAAATTGATTTTTAATAGGCATTTCTAAAAACCACTGTTTAAATATCAGTTCTTTTTACTATACCATGCACGCGTATGTCATCCATATTTTGACCTAAATAATCATATTTTTCTAAATCCTTTTGGGAAAATATTTTTAACTCACTTAAGCACTCTTTCCATATTTTTTTATAATTTTTTATTGAATATTTTTTTTTGGGCTAATTTTTTATTGGCTATATTTTGTGTTTTGAAAAATCATGTATGTCACACATAAGATAACCTAAACTTATCATTTTTTGATTCTTTTTTTCTCTAATTGAAAAGAATTTTTTGAAGTACACTTTCGTAAAATTTATTTTTCAAAAATGATTTTAATAAAAAGTTATTAAAATACTGAAAAACTTTGATAATTCAAGTTTATGGACCTGTTTCATCAAAAATTAATTGAAAAATAGAAAAAATGATCCAATTGGAAAAAAATTACATATTTATAATCTACACAATCTCATCTAAAATGGATTTTAATTTCATAAAATAATTCTAAAAAAAAACATGTCAACCATATTAACATAGTTTTTTCTCTCGATATTGTCATGACCTTGTACTTGAAGTTCTAAGGCTAAGGGTTGGGTTACCATGCCTTTTCTAAGCCTAAATCCAAATGAGAAACATGGATTGTGATTTTCAAACCTTTTAGAATGAGTACCCACTTTAAAATGGGTACCTATTCTAAAAAATGAATGACTATCTATTTTAAAGCTGAAAAATGACACTTCCACTAGAAGTGGACTCAACTTCTTGCACTTACCTTTATGTTGATCTAATTGTTGGACCAGAATTTGATTATAGCCTGAGTAACCATCTAAGAAGGAAAACCTTTTTGACCCACTAACCCTTTATAAAATATATTCCATGGAGGGGAGGGGACAATGATCTTTTAGGGAGGCCTTATTTAGATCCCTAAAATCTACACAAAGTCTTATTTCCCCATTCTTTTTTCTAACAAGAACAAGTTTTGCCACCCATGAAGAATGTTTGATGGGAAAAATGATTGTAGCCTCAATCAATTTGGCCAAATCTTTTCTCATCAAAGGCTCAATATCAGGATTTATAGACCTTTGTTTGTGCCTTACAGGTTTGGCACCTGGATCTAATTCAATAGTATGTTGGGAAAGGCTTGGGTCAAAACCCCTTAAGTCTTCATAAGTCCAAGAAACTACATCATTGTATCTATTGCAAAGTTCTATAAAAACATCATGTTCAGTGGTAGAGCATACCTTTCCCAAGTTTAGAGACTTGCCCTCTAAAATTTCTATTAGGTTGAAGTCACCCCTCTTTGTAGCTAAGTTCATCCATTTTTGCTTTAACTGGTCATCAGGGTTGAAAATACCTTCAAGGGTGATAAGACCATTCAGTAGCTTGTTGCTACTCAGCTGAACAATCTGATCACCATACTGATTTTGCAGCTTGGACTGATTTCTTTTAGAAAATTATGCTTCATCTTGCAAAAAATTCACTATCAGAACTGGTCACTATCAAAGACTTGCTAGTGATCTTGATTATTCGGAACAAAAAGCCTCACCACAAGTTTGATATGCTGCTCCTTTTTACTTGAAATATGTGTTGGTATGTCAAACTGGGCACCAACTACTACAAGTATATCAGCATGTTTATTCTGTTTTCTCAAAGTTGTTTGGATGTTAAAACCCTCAAAGTCCTCAATCAGATCCCAAACCCTATGTTTGTAGGATTTTATTAGATTGTTCCTAGTTGAGCTTTGAGTTTTGACTTGATGAACAACCAATTCACTGTCACCAAAAACTTGTAACAGTTTGATGTTCCTTTTCTATGCAAGTTGAATACCTTGAATGAGTGCTTCATACTCAACCACATTGTTAGTGCAACTAAATTGAAGCCTGAAAGAGAAATAATATTTCGCCTGGCTTGGAGATACCAACAATACACTAGCACCAACACCATTTATGTTTCTAGCACCATCAAAAAACATCTATCACAATTCCCTTTAATCTTCTTGAATTTTTATGAGATTGGGGATAGAAGCATTCACTTCATGAATGCAATAAGTGCCAAGACCAGCCTCCTTTATTTCAACTTCTATAAGTGGGTCAAATTGTAAAGCATTACTCCATTCATCCAACAAATAATCAGGGACCTCCTCTATTGGATTGGCAAGCTCATGAACATAACACTCTTCTTTTTTATCATGCAATGTACAGTTCATGTTTATTGGACTAGGAGTGCAAGGTTCTAGATGATCCTTTTCTATGGGCTCAAATTTGATGGTTTCTTTAGTGACATATCTAGTTCTAAATAGCATGTGAGACCAATCAATAGATAAGTACCCACCTATCTTAGCAGTGAAATATCTAGATAAGCAAATGGCAAAGTAAGCAACACATCATAGTCGGGACATGCATGCAAGGACAACTTTAGGTCTTTAATTACTCCCATTGTATTGACAGCACTGCCATCCAATTGTAAAAATTTTCTAGCCACTGGTTCAATATACTTGATACCAAGCATGTCAACTATTCCCTTATGCATAACAGAACTACTTGCCCCTAAATCTATCATACAATTATGCACTATATGATTTCCAATAATTAGAAAAGATAGAAGGGAGGTGGCTACCTGATTTTGCTTAAATTCCCTTCTTTGGGTTGCACCAAGTTGATTGATGGGGTAGTCTTCTCTTTTCCTTGTACATCATTTGTTCATTTATGTTCCTTTAAAGCCTAATGTAGCAAATCCCTTTGTGATGGAATAGATAGATCCTCCTGCATAGCAACATCCAGATTGGCTTTCTTCATTTGCTCCACTATGTTGAAAGGAAGCTGAGGGTAAGAGCAAGAAGATGAGTCCATGAAACGTGGAAGTTTTTGCCTTAGGCAAAAAATGAAATTGGCTTGTAAAAAATGGGATCCCGCTTTTTAATAAACGAGATCCCGTTTAGGTTCAGGATCTCGAGCCTAAAATCAAAAAACAGGATCCCGTTTTGAAAATTTTCCATTTTTGGAAAGTTTTCAAAACGAGATCTTGTTTTGAAAATTTTCCATTTTGGAAAGTTTTCAAAATGGAATCTCATTTTGAAATCTTTCCAAAACTGGAATGTTTCCATTTTTGGCAACTTTTCAAAATAGGATCCCGTTTAGAAAATTTTTTGTGTTTGGAAACTATCCATTTTGGAAATTTTTTAAAGCAGATCCCATTTTGAAAAGAAAATTCAAAATGGAAATTTTCCATTTTTGGCAATTTTCAAAACGGGATCTCATTTCGTAAAAGCATAAAAAAAATATTTTTTTATGAAACAAGACCCTATTTTTTAAATATGAATTTTTGGTCGGGTTTGTGCTTTGATTTTTGGTTCGAGAAAAGGTTTGGGGATCTAAACCTAAGCCCTAGACCTGGTTTGACTTGCAAGTTGAAGGTCCTAGCAATGTCACAAGAAAATACTGACTTTGGGCATATGTCTGAAGACATTTTTGCAGAAATTTTTGATGAAATTAAAACCCATTATATATGAGACAGTGTAGATTCCAAATATGTAATTTTTTTTACAATTGGATTTTTTTTTATTTTTCATTTAATTTCTAATTAAACAAGTCCATAAACTTGAATTATCAGGGTTTTTTAATATTTTGATTACTTTTTATTAACATCATTTTTTGATGAACGGATTGCACGAAAACGTATTTTAGACAATTCTTTTCAATTTAAAAAAAATCAAAAAACGATAAGTTTAGGTCATCTTATGTGTGACGTACACGACAATTTTTTAAAACACTAAATATGGCCAATAAAAAATTAACAAAAAAATATATTAAATAAAAAAATACAAAAAAATATGGAAAGCATGCTTCAATGAGTTACAAGTATTTTCCCAACAAGATTTAGAAAAATATGATTATTTAGATCAAAATATGGATGACGTGCATGTGCATGGTATGGTAAAAAAAAATGACTTTTAAACAATGGTTTTTAAAAATGCCTATTGAAAATCAATTTGTATCATCTGGGTATTGAAATAAAGTACATATTTAGAAACTAGATTTTGAGTACTACATTTTATGATCAGTGACTTTTTTCAAGATTCCATCTCTAAGTGCTTCAAATTTTAAGGTCAAATGTGTTGAATTCTGAAAATCAGGGAAAACTCTTCCACTAAATGGCCAAAAAGTGTACTTTTTGCCAACACCCTTGACTAGCTTTAGAAGGAACCTTTGGAACAAGGTATATTCTTGTTGCTTATGTGATCTTAGGTTGCTCCATCACTTGTTTAGGCCTGTTAACAGGGTAATTTGATTGTGGAACTTCTATTGTTCTACCTGTTGGTTCAACATTTACACTTGGTTGAGGTTGTTGAGAGACCGGTGCTTGCCCAACCATGGAAGATGCACCACCCTCCACTTCTCTTTTCTTTGATCTTGTATTATGGGCTATTGCATCAACATTTGCTTGATTTACACCAAATAAATCCTCTTGACCCCAAATGACAAATGAAGATTCTTGTGTATGATTTTGATTAGTAGTCGTTTGGCTTGTGCCAACTTGCTGCCCTGAAGTAGAGGTTTTATTTTGAGCTACCAAAGTTTTCCCAAACTCTCCATTTTGACAATAATTTTGATTATGAGCTTGCTCACAAGGGTAACAACATTCTTGCTCTTGGGCTAGATTATTTTGCACTGGGATCAAATCCTTAGGAGTGTTGGTAGTAACTATGTGTGTGCTATTCATGGGCTTAGTATGATTCCACTGATTTTTTCCTCGATAAGTTGGTCTATTTTGCTGATAACCCTAATTTTGAGGTTGATAGGGCCTATCATTTTGAGCTTGATGCCTCTTTATTGACACTAGCTCATTATTCATACTTCAAAGCAAGGTTTGTAAATCTTCTGGAAGTGTATCATAAGTAGAAGGTTGGTTTGTAGAAACCACTAAAATAGGAACCACTAGGATAGGAGCCACCGTTGGATGTGAAGGAAGCTCTGGAAATAAAGGCATTGGTGGCCTAGGAGCTATCTTCCTAGCCTGAATTAAATAATTTTATGCCCTTATGGCAACATCATATGCATCTGGTAAGATAGAACCACCCATTTATTGAATCATAACAGCTATATCACTAGTAGGAGCTCTTAAGAAGTATAGGAAAGCATGCTCAGGAGAAAGTTTGACCAAAGCAGGGATTCTATCCCAATTCTTCTGAAACTTGTAGTTGAAATCACTCATGAATTCATGAGGTGCTCTTTTAATTGTGGTCAGTTGTTCTACCAAGGAAAAATGGTCACTTTTATCTTCAAAATGCTTGCATATCTTCTCCCCTAATTCATCCCAGTTGTGAATGGAGTTGGGAGGCAGTCCCCTATACCACTGCAGTGCTTTACATTTTAATGAAATGGCAAGTAATCTAACAACCATGTTTTCTTCTGTTACATCATGCATTGAGCATATGTTTGCCACATCTATGATGTGCTCTTCTGGAGTAGTAGATGTTTCACCAGTAAAATGAGGAATAATTTTCAAGGAATTGACTAGTATATTATTCTTTTGGGCCAAAATTAAGGGGCTACCACCGATAAAAGATACAAAGGAATGATTTCTAGGTAAAGCCACGTGGAATAATGTCCTATTTATATGGGTGGCAGGTGTTTTAGCCTGAAATAATCTACCCACAGGTGGTGTAGATTGAGCTCTATGAGAAGGACTTGAACTTCTATTCCTTCTTATAGGTGAAAAATATTGTCTACATGTTCAAACTAAGGTAACAATAATATTTTTTCAAGATTTGTAAAAAGTGTAGATTCATTTGAAGAAATCTTGGAATGTATTTTCACCTTCTTAGGTAGTTATATGGTATTATTTAAGCATGATTCATTCCAATAAGGTTGGATTTCATTCCAATAATTTCAAGTGCATATACACAATCTAAAAATGTATGAAATGGTAGGTCATTGCTTAGAATAGTAAGATGTTGATCAAATGACATATATCATGATAAACAAGTGACCTATTATTGTGTGATTTCCTCATTGTATCCATGTGCATGTGTATATGCAAGATTAGATATGAATTTTTTGTTGGTACCAATTCATGTCTCTTTATTGGAAAATGTGCACCTATCTATTCTATGAATGTTTCTTCCAAGTTATGGAGTTAGCATCGATTTTTATTCATTCAAAATATTGAGCATAAGCATGGAATGGGAATGCTTGGCGTTACCTTCTTGAACCTTGCACAACTTTTATCAAGGAGTTCCCTATTCCTTTGGACTAATCTTCATCCAAACCTACCCACGCATTGGAATTGAAATCATCGAACCTAGAGATATATAACCTTCAAATATCAATTAGGCCACTAACACACCCTTATCTCTCATAGTGAGCCTTGGGTGGTTTGGGACCCCATAAAATAGCATTCTTCTTCACAATTGAGTGATCTTATTTTTAGAGGATGGGTTAGTGGTTGACTCCATTGTAAGTTCCCTGAGAACTAGAAATTCTTATAATACTAGATTGAGAGAAAGTTTATCTCTTAGTACCATGTAATGTACCAACTAATGTTTAAAACATTGCGCAGCCCTATATGAGTAGCGGAAAGTGATTTTTAACCAAATATATGATTGTCCATTATGGGACATGCAAAAAATTATGTAAATAAAATTTGTGACTTTACCAATATTATAGTGCATAGCTCTATACAAATGGAATACAATCAATATTAGAGGCATTACCTTCTATTTAGTGATAGCATTGTTATGTCCAAAGGAATTCTACAGTGGTAGCAAAAACCAATGTAAATTAAAATTCCTTGAGATTTAATTTGACGTCTTAATGAAATGTAGGTGGTTGGCACAACCTAAGAGTTGAATAGGCTAGCAACTATTACATTTTGTATTCCCAATTTAAAGGGAGAGGGGGTCAATAATTAAAATTGTAACGTAATTGTTAACATACTCTTCTTGGTTGTAATTAGTGATAGGTGAAGACTGACCATAAACACACCACTTGTCTCTTTAAAAGGAAAAAATATTTTGTTTGAGGAGATGTACGTGCAGAAAAAAAGAATTATGTCAGCTAGCAAAGAAGAGTAGTGAATTTGGAAGATATTTAGGTATGTATTTTATTCTTGTTTGATTGAATGGTAGATTCAACTATAGAAGAAAAAATGGTGTGGGGTGTTTTTCCAAACACGGTGTAGAGATTTCAATGAACTTTGTAGGCATAGTGTAGTGATTTCAACTTCTCTTTTGTTTTTAGCAGCAATGGCTTCCAATTAGTTTGTGTAGCTCAGACAAGTGTCTCTATACCCAAAACTATTAAATTAATTGATTTCTCTACAGACTTCTAGAAAATGTTTAGTTAGAGTCAAGATAATCTTAGCCATCGATTGAGATTAAATTGTGGTCATTGTTTGCTCAATGAGAAGATTAAATAAAAGGGGATCAATGGGAATTTGGAGAACACATTCTTGAGACAGATTTGCAGTGATAGCAAGGGTACACCGGCAGTGGAATTTCAGCACAATAAATTAAGGGAATATTTTTTGAAGAAATTCTTCACAAAGATTCCAGTTTCTAGTAGATGTGAAGGAAAAATATTTCTGGAGCTCTTCCAATAAGAGGCAAGCATTTTATGTAACCCTTGATTTGTTGAAGTATAATAAAATTCCTCATCTGTTGAACTGGTTTTCCCTTTGAGGTTTTTCCAGAGACAATTTGTCCAAAATATCATGTTTATTATTTTGCATATTTTTCTCTATTCCTATGATTTTTATTTGTGAAATTACAGTTGTGTTATTTTCAATATTTGTTGTGAATTAATTTTCATAAGTAAAATAATCGGTAAAGATAGGAGATTAATAATCAATAACTGCAATGGATTTTTACATGGTATCAGAGCTTATCTAAGGGACGAAAAGGTTCAGCACAAGCACAAGAAGAGAAAATTGAGGGTTCATAAAACCCAATTCGACCTCTTCAGGATTATTTGGGTTTTACTCATCTTTTGAAATGGCCTCAGCAGGTTTAAGAGATCAAGACAGATTGGATGGAGCCTCAAATTTTAGTGTTTGGAAAGCCGAAATTTCTTTATTGTTGGAAGAGAATGGTATCAAAGAATATGCGACCAATGTTGTAGTTTTACCTATAGATCAAGCACAGCTCTTAGCATATAAGAAGGAAGATGCCAAGGCGAGGAGGCTAATCCTTGACTATGTTAAGGACCGTATAGTTTTACATATCACAGAGTTAGATACAGCAAAGAAGATGTGGGACGCCATTCTAAATTTGTACCAAAATGCTACCACTAACTGGAAGCTAATTCTTAGATAAAAGTTGAGGAATACCCTGATGAATAAGGGAGAAGATGTTACAAGTTACCTCACCAGACTTAGACTTGTCAAGGATGAGTTAGCAGTTGTTAGAGATAAACTAGATGATGATGAGCTAGTAAGAATAGCCCTGAATGGGTTTACTAAGTAGTGGGATGTCTTTGTTCAAGTTATTAATGGATGAGACACCTTACCGAGTTGGGATCGACTATGGAGTGATTTCACTCAGGAGGAGCTTAGACTATGTCTTATTAGTGGAACCAGCAGTAATAGTCAGAAAAGTGAGATGGAACAAGAAAACATTTCTCTAGCAGGAAAAGGGAAAGTGAAGAATGGGTCTAGCAAAGGATCAAATCCAAAAGGTGAGAAGAAGGACTTGTCTAAGATCAAATGGTATGGTTGTCACGAGTTTGGCCACTATGTCAACAATTTCCCGCAAAGGAAGAAAAATGAAAAGAAAGGCAAGAAGTAGATGGCAACTTCAACAAGTTCAAATGAGCTTTCTAATAGAATGGAGGATGAGTTTGCACTCATAGTTTTTATGGTTGGCTCAACCTCACATGGTGTTTGGTATATAGATAGTGGGGCGTTATTTCATATGACAGGAGTTAGAGAGTACTTCTCTAGTTATAAGGAGGACATAAAAATCTAAATTTCTATGGGGAACATGTCCAAAATCAATCTAGTTAGGAGAGGGATTTTTCTATTTTAGAGGGATAATGGCAAGTTGATTCCCATTCATGATGTGTTGCATGTGCCATGCTTGGACATGAATCTTAATTTTGTATCTATCCTTCAGGATAAAGGCTATAATGTACTCTTTAGAGGGGCACATGTGTTAATCAAGCATAAGGATCAGAAATCACCCATAGCTATTGGAGTTAGAAGCGGTTGGCTTTACAAGTTGTTGTTTGATACTCATAAGGCACTCATGAGCAACAATAATCCTAGAGATCAAGGAGAGCTATGGAATAGGAGGATGGGACATATACATCATGGAGCACTTAAATTGCTTCATGAGACAGTGATAGGTATTCCAAAGGTGAGCACAGAACATGATGATGTATCTAAGGGATGTGTGTTGGGGAAGTTTGTGAAATCAGCTTTTCCAAGGAGTGACACTAGATCTGAGGGTGTTCTTGATCTAGTGCATACAAACATATGTGGACCAATGACAAAGTCTCTCAGAGGTTACGAGTACTTTGTTACTTTTATTGATGATTTCTCCAGGAAGACCTGGATATACTTCTTGAAGACTAAGGATGAGGTCTTCAGTCGTTTCCAAGAGTTCAAAGCTTGTGTAGAGAAATTGACAGGTAGGAAGATAAAGGTTCTTTGGTTAGACAATGGAGGCAAGTAAAAATGGAAAGAAGAGTTTTGTACTAGGGAAGGACTCAAGAGAGAGTGGATCGTTCCTTAAAACCCATAGTAGAATGGGGTTGTTGAGAGGAAGAATCATTCTATATCGGAGGCAGCAAGGGCTATGTTGTATAACTAGGATATGCCATGTTACTTATGGGAAAAGGCATGCAGTATGATAGTATACATATAGAACAGGGTTCCACATAAGGTATTGGGAAATATGACACCAAAGGAGGCGTTCACAAGGAAGAAGCCAGATGTCAGGGCCACTTCAGGATATTTGGGAGTTTGGAATTTTGTCACATTCCAAGGCCTACGCGTTCCAAGTTAGATTAGATTGCAAAAAGAGGGTACTTTGTGGGGTACAACAAGACCTCAAAGGCATATCGAATATTTATTCTAGGGGCTAGGAGGATTATAGTTAGGCATGATGTCAAATTCATGGAGGACAAGGCATATAGGATGTTAGATATTTTCCAACAAATGATCAAAGTGAGCAGCTAGTAGAAGTTCCAAGGATCATGCAACTGGATCAGGGGTAGTGAAGCATGAATATAGTTACTAGTACAAGCATAGATTCAGGTGCATTAGATCATGAGACTTTGTAGAGTATGGGGAAAAAAATGCAGTATATCCAAGAGATGCATCAAGGAGACATGGAAGTTGATATTTCATCCTCTACATTTCGAAGGAGGAACCATGAGGTTCAACATACACATAGGGATACTCAGGAGTTTCTGGGAGCTCCTACGATGAATAGTAGACAACGGAGACAACCATCTAGGTATAATGACTATATGGCATTAGTCAGTTAGTTGGTAGATAGGGAGCATTCCAGTTATCAGGAGGTTGCACAGCAGCAGGTGTGGCAAGATGTGATGGTTGAGGAATATACCTCAATAGTGTAGAATGATGTGTGGGAGGTTGTGCCTAGACTGACAGACAGGGTGGTGGTTGGATCATGCTAGATCTATAATATCAAGCACAGTGCTAATGGTAGCATCGAGAAATACAAGGCAAGGTTCGTTTCCAAGGGGTTCTCTCAGAAAGAGGGAATAGACTATGAGGAGACATTCGCTCTGGTGGCCAAGTATACTTCTATACAAGTTGTGATCTCACTTGTAGCATAGATGGGATGGCAGATCCATCAAATGGATGTCAAGATGACATTTCTTAATGGTGAGTTGGTAGAGGAGGTATACATAGAACAACCAGAGGGATTTATAGCACACTATAATGAGACCTACATGTGCAGATTGAAGAGAGCTTTATATGGACTCAAGCAGGCTCCTAGGGCGTGGTATGAGTGCATTGATAGATACTTGCAGGGAATGGGCTTCGTGAAGAGTGAGGCAGATGCTAACCTCTACTACTTGGTGGTTGGGGGTGAGGTTCTCATTCTTGTTCTATATGTGGATGACTTGTTTTTAATAGATTCACTAGGGCTCATAGAGGAGTGCAAGAGGGACCTTGCAGTAGAGTTTGAGATGAAGGATTTGGGCTTATGCACTACTTTCTAGGCATGGAGGTGTGGCAGAAAGATGGAGAGATTTTCCTTGGACAAGGGAAATACTGCATCAAAATCTTGAGGAGGTTTGAGATGGAGGATTACAAATCCATGTCTACACCTATGATCACGAATTGGAAGAAGGTAGACACATCCAGGGAGAAGGATGTAGACCCCACCTTATACAAATAGTTGATTGGCTCTCTCATGTATTTGGTCAACACCAGGCCAGATATATCCTTTGTAGTAAACTATCTTAGTCAGATCATGGTAGAGTCAAAGAGAGTGCATTGGACAGTGGAAAAGCATGTGTTGTGGTATTTACTTGGTACAATAGAGTATGGGATCAAATATGCTCAAGGTGATGGTGTCAAGTTGATAAGCTATATTGACACAAACTGGGTAGGCAGTACAGTGGACAGGAAAAGCACTTCAAGGTGCTAGTTCAGTTTGGGATTAAAATTTCTCTCTTGGTACAGCAAGAAGCAGAAATTTGTGGCTTTGAGTTTTGCAAAAGCATAATACATTGCAGCTAGCATGGCGAAGTGTGAAGCTATATGGCTTCAGAAGTTGTTGGTAGCCTTGTTTGGTCATAGGGTTGAGACTACTGTGATACACTGCGACAAGAAGATTTGCATCATATTATTTGAGAATCTGGTGTTTCATGACAGGTCTAAGCATATAGACATCAAGTATCACTTCATTAGGGATTGTGTACAGTGGAGGATTGTTCAGCTATAGTATATACCTACAGATCAGCAAGTAGTAGACATTTTGACAAAGGCATTGGGGAAGCAGAGATTCATCTTCTTCAAAGATAAATGGGGTGTTATGCAGAACACCTTCCTCACTAAGAGGGAGTGTTAGTTTGTGTAGCTCGAACAAGTATCTCCATACCTAGAAATATTAAATTAATTGATTTCTTTGGAGACTTCTAGAAAGTGATTAGTTAGAGTCAATATAATCTTAGCCATCGATTGAGATTAAATTGTGGTTGTTTTTTTCTCGATGAGAAGATTATAAAAGGGGATCAATGGGAATTTGGAGAGCACATTCTTGAGAAAAATTTACAGTGATAGCAAGGGCACGGTGATAGTGTTGGGTACACCAGCAGTGGAATTTCAGCAAGAGAAATTGAGGGAAAATTTTCCAAAGAAATTCTTCACAAAGATTCTAGTTTCTAGTAGATGTGAAGGAAAAATATTGTCGGAGCTCTACCAATAAGAGGCAAGCAATTTATGTAACACTTGATTTGCTAAAGTATATTAAAATTCCTCATTTGTTGAACTGGTTTTCCCTTTGAGGATTTTCCAAGGACAATTTGTCCAAAAATATCATGTTTATTTTTTTGCATATTTTTTCTTCGTTCCTATGATTTTTATTTGTGAAATTATAGTTTTGTTATTTTCAATATTTTTTGTGAGTTAATTTTTAGAAGTCAAATAATCGGTAAAGATAGAATATTAATAATCAGTAAATGCAATAGAGTTTTCACATTCCAATGCTAAATCTTTGATTTTATTGGTAAGCATGGTGAGCACTTCCATGCTTATTTCTTCTTGATTTTCCCCTATCCCTACTATTCATCTAGTTTGCAAGTTCACAATAGATTGATATTTTTACCTTTCCTCATTATCTTCCTATCCAGGGGCTTGACAGGAAAACATCTTTCAACTAGTGATAATGGTGAACATATCTTTCAATGAAGCAATAAAGGTTTCTAATTTTATCATAGATCTCAACAGAAGCCAAGACTAGCAAAAGGCGTACTTTTCTCACAAGCTCTGATGGAATTCATAGAATTATATGAAGAAACCACTTTGGAGCTTCTCTAGTCATTATCAATTCTGAGAAATCCAATAGGGAAAGACAAAGGTCTTGTAAACAGTTTATGAAGTGGGTATCGACAATACAAGCTATGAACATCAAGAAAAATATCCCATGTCTTTGATATTTGAAGCAACAACTAGTTCCAAATACACAATACCCTTGCTGATACATTTTAAAATAATTTCTTTTGTGCTTATCATTTATTAATCTACCTGTTAAAGGAAATACACCAACATCTTGGCAAGCACCTCTTTTAGTCTCCACCACTTACAAATGTTAGATCTTTCCTTTGATAATGAGTGCAGTGAGAGTGTACAATCTAACAAATAAATCAACATTTTATAACCATAACTCTTCAATGGGAATATCGCATGCAAGATGAATTATCACTAAATTTTTCTTTTCATATGATATAATTTTCTTAATATATTTGATTTTTTTATGATAAAATTTTAAATATAATCATACAACTATAAAATTTACAACTTAAACATAATATCTTTAAATTCCTTTAGATTTTAAAATATATTAAGATTTTCAACATTTAGTTTTTATTAGGAAAAACAGGTTTTGAAGGGACCCTGAAACCTTTTACAATGAAGGAAAGCTACTAAAAAGAGAAACATGAACACCAGTAGCCCAAAAAAGTCAAAAATGCTAACAAAAGATAAAGCTAGACAACCCGTCAGCAACACAATAGCAAAAAATCAACACATAAGGTTGATCAACCAAAAACAATAGCAAAAAGCTACAGCATATTATCGAGCACCTTGGAAAAATCCATATTACTAGAGATGACCTTATCATGCATTTGTACCACATCTTGAAGTTCTTGGAACGAAATGGCTACCCTTTTCTTAGTCTTTCTCCTTGTACGCATGCAAGGTCCAACATCCATATTCTTCTCCATGCATAGTCCAATATCCTCATTCTTCTCCAAATTCATATGGTTGACCTCAGCAATGGCCTCCTCATGTTTTCCCAAATCCAAGAACTTACCAGTCCAATTGATGGCTTTATCATTCAAAAACGACAAGCCCTGAGCACTAGTCTTCAAGGATTGATTATTGATTCTAACCACAGTATGCAGGTCATTGTTGATCTTTCTCATTCTTTCATTCATACCCACTAACTACTCCTCATTGATCCTATGAACATTTTCCAAAGAGGACAACCTTTCCTCATGAATTTTACCAATTTTGTCAACATCCACTACTAACTTATCAAGGGTCGCATTCATAGTCTTGACCCTATCTCTCACCGACCATTCCCTTTGATTGTAGTTCACTAATGCCACACAGACATCTTGCCAATATTTAAGATTAGTATTAAGTTCCTTGACTTTCGAAAAAATCCATTTCACAAGGGAGAGTTGGTTTCTAGTGTCATCCTCTACCATTCTACAAAACAGGTCCATATTGATCTCCTCCCAATTGACCAACACAGCAATAGGAATCTCAATATTCTCATTGGGTTCCTTTTGAACCCCACCTTTCCCTCCAAATCCTCATCCATGGGGGATTCTTCTACCTTAATTACCTCCACTTCCACCTAGTGTTTTTCAAGGATATCGACCAAATCAGCCAAAATTTCAAGCCGTCGGCCTTATCATCTGTCTACTTCACCTGGTCATCATTATTACCAATAGGCATCTCAAAATCATCATGGCTAGGAGCTGCCACCCTAGAATTCACAAAGCCCTCACCATCCTACTCAATATCAGCCATTGGCTACTCATTACCCTCATTAACAGCCCCCTAAACCCCTTTAACAGAAGGAATGGGGGACTCCCCCATTCCTTTCGACTAATCCACCCCCTGCTTAAGAACACACTTCTCCTTCTTGGGGCCCCTTTTTTTCCCCTTCAAATTATTTTTCACTGAAGGAGCAACAAACTCCCTCATTTCAACATCCATTTTCTAACCCTTAGACCAAGACTTTGAGTCCTCATAATCATTGTCATACTTCCCCTCATCCTCCGATAATTCACCATCAATAGAGTCTTCTTCCTCATAGTCACCATCCCACTCTTTCGCCAACTCACTAGTTACATAACCATAATTATTTCCTTCCTTTTTACAAGCAGAAGAGAGCTTAGGAATTGTAGGTAACAGCTTCATTTTAATGTGGTCAATTATAAATTTCATAAGGCCTTCATGAAGAATAGCATTCCTGGGGTTCTTTTTGTGATTAGCAATACCGATTTCCATAGAAACAAGCAAGTAATAGGGGAATGAAACTATATTGTTGTGACGGAAATGATTAAGCAACATGAAGTGATAACCAAACAAAGTACCTTCCCTCTAACGTGAAGAATTGCATAATCACAAGAACAACATCTCTCCAGAGTGGTTTGATGGATTTCTGAGCATACCCTCCACTACCAACGTACCTAAGCTTCTACTTCTCGAAGCCTTTGAAGAAATTTTCTAAGGCAATCTTAGCCATAGCTCGGTCCCTATAAAACTTCTTGCCCTTCATTGGAAGACCAGTAATCTCAGCAATGAAGTCCTTGGTGGTGTTGACCTCCACACCTTGGTAATGTAGAACTTTGTTGTTCTAGCCATTCACAAAATCCTCTGTCACCTCCAAATTAGAACCATGAAGCCTCAGTAAATAGGGGCACACACCACCCTTCTCCAAGTGTTCCCAGACGGGCTCATTCCCACAAAAATCATTGCAAGAGATTGGCTCTACTCTGCAACAAGCCCCTCCCATGGTGAACAAAAAAAACCTACTCACAACCTGCACTTTGTTCTTCTACACATAAAGGATTAAGTGAACAATCCAGAAGAAAATGCAAAAAAAAACCACAATCCATGTGAGCCTGACAATCCAAGTATCGCTAGTCCTCAACTCTCAGCCCATGATCTCAAAATCAACAGAAAAGAAATTATTAAATGGGCAAGCACTGAACTCAAATTTCAAAAACCATTCGAGGAGGAAATAAAATAACTTATCTCCCCAAATATTCACTACCATGACATGACATTTAGTCATAATTAGAGATACACTGGAGGTTAAATGGTATGGTGTCATACATATGCCAATAATTATGAGCCATCACTCCCAAATTAGTGAACCCATCAGCAAGAGAGTTAGCCTCCCAAAAAACGTGAATAATTCTCACCTCAACAAAAGAATCAATGATGGAAAGGGCATCATCAATTAAATGAGGAATAGACCATGACGATGGACTTAGCTTTAAGAGACAATTTATGATATTAAGGGAATCCCCTTCTAACCAGAGCCTAGTAACCCCTACATCTTTAGCAAGTAAAAGGCCATGATAGGCTGTTGCTACCTTTGCAAAGTGGTTTGTCTAGATTCCCAAAGGGAGTGCCACCATAGAGACAAACCTACCATTTTGATCACGTAACACTCCCCCACAACCAACAGGTTCTGGATTCCCCTTAGCAGCACTGTCAAAGTTAACTTTGAACCAACCCCGAGAGGGAGATTTCAATCGAACCCCTTCCCTAGAAGCCTTAATCTTCTTCACTGGAATGGAAAGATCACAAGAGAGGTTCCATCGATTCCCAACCATCAAATCATAATTGGAAACAACAACATTAGGACACAAGGTAGGAAGCACCAAGCATTCAAAAAGAAAATTTTCCTTTATAGCCTCACAAATTTTGAAAGAAAGCCTTGAAGGAGGAAGCTCCAACTGACAGAACACATGGTTATTTCATTCCTTCCACACTCCCCAAGACACATGTGGCAAGATAAAAGACCATAACATTAAGAGAGCTAGATTTTGAGAAGGTGCCTCCCACTAAAACCAAATCTCCAAAATTGAAGTAGGAAACACCCAATAAATATTCCACCTTTGAAAAATATCAGCCCACACATCCCAAGTGAAACTACAACCAACCAGAAGATGATAGCCATCCTCAATAGCTTCTTTACACAAAAAAAATCTATTCGACATAGTCATACCCCTTCTCGCGAGATTGTTAAGAGTCAAGATCTTATCTTGGCAAAGAAGCTAGAAGAATATATTAATTTTAGGAAAAAGCTTTGCATTCCACAATCGCCCCCAAAAGGGAGGGGGGCCTAAGATCTGGGTCTAAAAACAAAAGGCCAAAGACACCAAGAACTTGGCATTGGGAGAAAACCTCCACACCACAAAATCGGCGGGAGAAAAATCCAAAATGTGAATAAAAGAAAGGAACAAAAATAGAGGTTCAAGATCCCTATTCACTAGATCAAGTCTAGCCCACTTACCCTCAGAGATGTAATAAAACACATGAAGGCCCCATTCCCTAATACAAAATTCTTTGAAAGGGGCTGCCCAAGGTTCATCCTTCAAGGGATGATGCCCAATCCACCAGTCATCCCAAAACAAGATCCTTCTTCCATTCCCAAACACGCAGCACAAACCAGCAACAACAATGGGATGAGCTTTCAACATGAAATTCCAAAGGGCCGACCCCAAAGGAGGAGCAAAATCTTCCCTCAAAATATCTCTAAACTTATCCACCCCCCTCAAATATTTCGAAGAGTAAATAGAAGTCCATTCCTTTCCATCCAAAAGAAAATTCTACAACTGTTTAGCAATAAGGCATGAATTGAAGTCTTTCAATTTAAGCAGGCCTAAACCACCTTGAACTTAAGATTCAACATTTTTTATTAATGTTTTAATTATTAAATAATTCAATATTTAAAAATGATTATAATTTCTTTTTAATTAGAATTATAATTATTTTCGTTATTAATGAGTTGTTTTTAATAAATATATCTCTATTTTTATCTAATAGAAAAAAAAACACAAGAAACTAATGAGATATCATTGCAATGCATGTTACCATTATGTAACGTGTGACAAGGTAAATAATCAATATGAATAACAATAGATTCAAGATTAGATGTAAGAGAACTATCATCATAAACAATAACATTATGTATAAAAGAGGGTAACTCACATAAATCACTATGAGTAGACTCCTCAGAAGATGGATCATCTATGGAACATGGATTTGATTAAATATCTAAAGATGCATCATTGAAACCATCAAAATCATCATTCAAGAACTCATGAGTAAGAGGAATGATATCATGATGTAATACAAGAGGTAATTATTCATCAATAGAAACAAATATAACAAGATAATGGACTATCATTATATAATGCATCACAAGGTAAATAATAATTATAAATAACAATATATTGAAGAAGAGATGTAAGAGAGCTATCATCATAAATAATATCATTATATATAAAATTAAGGTTTCCTTTTATAATTGTTTAATAAATACAATTCTTCCTCCATTTTTAAAGAGTTTTCATAAATATTCTTTATTAATATCTATTTTAACCAAATGATCATATTATCTTTTATTTTTCTATCTCCCTTAAATCCTATATGGGTTAGGTTTAGGGTTCTAGGATAAATATTAGGGTTTGGATTTGAGTTAGGGTTAGGGTTAGGATTAGGGTTCAATTAGGGTCATTACCCAATTAGGATTACAATTAGTGATAGTTCAATTAGGGTAAGGGTTGGGGTTATGGCTAAATTAGAGCTCAATTATTATTAGGGTTAGCGTTCAATTAGGATTATGCAATAAAGCTTGGGGTTAGGGTTAGGGTTAGGTTTCTAGAATAAATGTTGGGGTTAAAATTAGGGTTAGGTTAAAAAATAGAGTTAGGGTTAGGATTTAATTAGAGTTAGGGATTAATTAGGGTTAGGGTTAGTGTTAGGGTTCAATTAGGGTTAGATAGCATAAAGCTTAGGCTTAGTGTTAGGGTTAGGGTTAGGGTTCTAGGATAAAGCTTGGGGTTAGAATTAGGATCATGGTTAGAGTTATGATGAATTTTATAGTTTGGGTTAAAATTATAATTTATGTTAGAGTTATAATTTTTATTCTAATTACAGTTGTTCTTACTATTATAATTATTCAATTAAGGTTAGGTTGTAATTAACATTCAATCAAGGTTATGGCTATATTACATTTAAACTATAACAAATAAATTATGTTATATCAAAATCATATTTGTACTGAATGAGTTAATAAAAAATATGATTTATCAAGTAAATAAATTAATACAAATAAGAGCACAATGTGCAACCCATACAATGACATAGTACATATTACACTTACTTTTATTGGAATCAAAATGGACTTTGTATTAAGGTTAAATTAGGGTTCACTTAGGATTCATTTAGCATTAGGTTTCAATTAGGGTTTGGGTTACTATTAGGGTTAGGGTATAATTTGGGTTAGGGTTAGCGTTAGGGCTAAGATTAGGGTTATCATTAAATTAGGGTTAGGATTCAATTAGATTTAGTGTTCACTTAAGGTTCTAATTAGGGTTTGGGTTGGGGTTAGGGTTCTATGATAAAACTTTGGTTTAGGGTTGTGGTCAAAGTTCAAATAAGGTTACAATCAACATTAGGTTTAGGATTCAATTAGGGTTAGCGTTGGGGATCAATTAGGGTTAGGGTTCAATTAGGGTAAGGGTTAGTGTTAGGGTTAGGGTCCAATTAGGGTTAGGATTAAATTAGTGTTCAAAGTTAGGGCTAGATTTCAATTAGGGTTAGGATTCAATCAAGATTCAATTATGGTTGGGGTTAGAGTTAAATTAGGGTTATATTTTAATTATGATTAGGGTTAGTGTCCAATTATAATTAGTTTTAAATTAGGGTTAGGGTTAGGGTTTAATAAGGGTTAGGATTCAGGTTATATTAGAGATAGGATTTAATTAGGATTAGGGTTAGAGTCCAATTATGGTTAGTGTTCAATTAGGGTTAGGGTTAGGATTTTATTTGGGTTAAGCTTTAGTAATGGTCATATTTATGGTTTATGATTAAATTAGGGTTAGGGTTCAATCAAGGTTAGGCTATATTAGTTTTCAAATAGGGCTAGGCATCAATTAGAATTAGGATTAGGATTAGAGTTCAATTAGGGTAAGAGCTAGGATTAAGATTAGGGTTCAATTAGGGTTAGGGTTAGGGTTAGGGTTCAATTATGGTTAGGATTAAGGTTAGGGTTAGAGTTAAAGTTAGGGTAAGGTTTCAATCAAGGTTAGGATGAGGGTTGAATTAGGGTTAGTGTTAGGCTTCAATTAGAGTTATGATTAGGGTTAGTGTTAGATTAATGGTTAGGGTTCAATTATAGTTATATATATAATATATCAAGAGATAGTATTTTCCTATTTTTTTAATCAATTTCCCAAATAAAATTGTAATATGTATCTAACCATAATTATATATCTAACTAAAACACTAACCTTAACCCTAAAAAAATAACTCTAATCTTAGCCATAAATATAACCGTGTGTGTGTCGAATGTGGAGATCATATTAAAACAGCACAAACCTTAATTAAACGATTTCTATTGAAAGATTCAATCAAGCAAACTACTCTATTACAATCAAACCTTTCAAAAACGTCTCATTGTCCTCTATTTCTAAGGATTTATTAAACTGTTTATCCCTCAGATTTTCATGAGCAGAAGGGTTGTTAAAATGACAACTTACAAAATGAGATTGAGTGCTTAGGATGCAAGCTAAGATGATTTATATGTGCAAACGTGTACTGGAAGAATTAGTGGTATGATTCTAAATGAAACAAAATGATGGAAAGGATAATGGATGCCATGATAAACGAAGGATGATGTTGATGATAAATGAACAAGTGGAAATTCTTGAGGTCATATGCAACTATAATGACCTATCCATGATTCTAATATGCTCAAATGCAAACATAAAACAAACTAATCTAAAATGCAACTATGATGCAATGGGGATGATAAAATGCAACTATGAAGCAATATGTTAATCTAAAATGAGAATGCCATATAAAACATGATGTAAAAGCTAGCTATAAGACTCCATTAATTCTCCAAGCTCCTACGAAAAACCTACATGGTAACTTTACTTCAAAGTGTGGATGAAAAATGGCATTATAACACTATTCAAAATGTGTATCTCAAAATAGAATTATAACAATACTCAAAATGTGGATGATAAATGCAAAGGATAAGGGGGTATTTATAGGGTTTCTTAAGCATCTTGTGAGGTGGCACCTATCAACGGTCCAAATTCGAAGGAGACAGAATAGACGGTGGAGATGGAAAGAATCAAGATGTTGTCCCCTTGACCAAAGACAACGTGCCACTTGGATGAGAGAATATCTTGACCAATTGGAGTCATGCCAAAGGAGTGGCAGACCCAAGTGTGTGAAACAAATACCATGTGCTCCAAATGTGTTGCAAGTGTGAAAGAATAAAGCCATGTGCTTTTTTTCAAGTGGGTGAGGATAATTCCAATTAATAATTAGGCTTATTTATTTTCATGTGACCTTTATGAGGTGGCACTAGAAAAAGTAGGAGACATGTGCTCTAATTGTTAATTAGGATTAAGGAAGATTAATTAAATAAACACATTTAGGCCTTTGTTTATTTAATAATCTAGAAGAATATGATTTTGGAGAATAAATAGAAAGGTGAACAATATAAATAAAGTGGGACTTTATTTATATACAGTTGTAACATTAATCAAATAGCTTGTATTTAATTAACTAAATGCGATGACCCTTTTTAGGTGTATACATTTTTCCCCTCTTTGAAGTGATGTGTTTACACGTTGCTTCAAAGAAAATTTTGATATCGATGCTCAAAAAGATTTTGATGCCCCAGACAATGCAAGATTTTGATGCCCCTGACGATGTGAGATTTTGATGCCCTTGAAGATGCGAGATTTTGATGCCCCTGACAATGCGAGATTTTGATGTCCCTAATGATCCAAGATTTTGATTTTTCATTATTGACAAATATATGCCCCCTCGAGAGATAAATAGGTGAATTTGCAAATGCGAGATGAAATGTTGGAATGATGTGATTGTGTTGTGATGAATCGACGATGATCCATCATGAATTTGATGATAGTTTGATGATAGAGATGATTTATATCTCAAAATTTGATTATAAGCCCTTCTTTGAATAGTGTTGATTAATTACCACTCCTTTTTGGTAAAAATGGGAAATTAATCCCACCATAATTCCCTCCATTTTACCTTGAAAGAGGTACAAAGTAGGAGAATGGGATTCATTTTCACATTGTGAGTTTGGAGAAGTTGAAGATTGGAGAGCTTAGAGGAAGATGGATATCCCTTATTACAAGCATCGTTTCGAGCGTCTTCGCCAACCCGATCAGCCTACTGCCTCTAGACCTATGGTACGCTTTAGGAGAAACCCCTTTGTCATTTTCTCGCCTTTTGGTGATATTTTAAACATGGTAGATAAGTGTTGTAGCTTGTTTGACGTTATTTATGCACTTTTGGATGATGTTTTTTGTCATTTTGAAGTGTTTTTTAGCATGTTTAAGGGTTTTGGCACCTTTGGGGTCCCCAATGGCGCCTTTTGAAAGCTTGAAATTCAAGTTTTGGTGGGTTTTAAGAGTTTTGGCGCATTTGGGATCCCAAGTGGCGCCTCTTGTAAGCTTGAAAAATTATTTTTTTTGGTGTGTTAAGAGTTTTGGCGCCTTTGGGGTCCCAAATGGTGCCTCTTGTAAGGTCAAATTTCATGTTTTCATGTGTTTTTAGAGTTTTGGCACCTTTGGGGTCCCAAATGGCGCCTCTTGTAAGCCTCAAAATGCTTTTTTTTGGGTGATTTTGGAGTTTTGGCACCTTTGGGGTCCCAAATGGCACCTCTTGTAAGCCTTGAAATCCTAATTTTGAACACTAACACTGTTTTGGCACCTTTGGGGTCCCAAGTGGTGCCACTTGTAAGCCTTGAAAACTTGATTTTGAGGTGCAAACTTTGTTTGGCGCCTTTGGGGTCCCAAATGGTGCCTCTTGTTGCCTTGGAAAGTCTTCATGTTTATTGATTTGAGGTGGTTTAGCTTGTCATTTGACCCATTTCATGGGGTGTGATTGCAAAAATCCCTCGTGGTGTTGTTTGCAAGATGTTTTTGAAACCTGGTAGTCATTGGTTTGTCATTTTTTGGATTGATTCCAGTTTGATTGTGAGATGTGTTTCATTTGATTGATGTTTAGTGTGATGATTTGATCTCATGATAGGAAAGAATCAAATGTTTTGACCAATGATGTATCGACCTCATGATAGGCGAGGAATGATAGTAGGATTGATAGCATATCAACCTCATGATAGGCGAGGAATGATAATGGTTTGATAGCATATCAACCTCATGATAGGCGAGGAACGATAATGGTTTAATAGCGTATCGACCTCATGATAGGAAAGGAACGATAGTGGTTTCATAGCGTATCAACCTCATGATAGGCGAGGAATGATAGTAGGATTGATAGCACATCTATCTCATGATAGGCGAGAATCGATGATAGGATTGATAGCATATCTACCTCATGATAGGCGAGGATCGATAATGGTTTGATAGCGCATCGATCTCATGATAGGTGAGAATCGATGATAGGATTGATAGCATATCGACCTCATGATAGGTGAGGATCGATAATGATTTGATTATCCTGATTGATTGAGTTGATGATTGTTTGGATTTAATTGATTGTCTTGATTGAACCTGATTTGATTGACTGCACATCACTTTAATTGACTGATAGTCTTGATTGAACATGATATTGATTGATCGATACTCTTGATTGAACATGACATTGATTGACTGATAACCTTGATTGAACATGATTTGATGTAACGTTGATTTTTGTTCCACAATATGATTAGGGAGATGTCAATGTACTCCAGTCTCAAGAGCATTTCTCAAAATATGGTTTGTCACTTATTTGCAGCAGATTTAGAGATCATCGCCCGTTGTGGGCTGACCTCGTTACTAGACATCCCACAATATAGGATCAATAGAGGTTTACTAACAGCATTGGCAGAGAGATGGCAAGGTGACCATAACACCTTTCATTTACCCACTAGTGAGATGATAGTGACACCGGAGGATGTATATTGCATTCTTCAAATACCAATGATGGGGGAGATTGTGGTCTATGACAAAACAGAGCAAGGTGGGATAGTTGTGCTACAGAGGATTTGTTGAGATGATTACATGGCAGGCCAATGGATTCCATGGTCAGAGATGGTTAGTAGATACAACCCCCTTCCATGTGTGCTTTCGGGCTTCATTGGTGGATTCCTTTGTCCTGACCGTAGGTTAAAGAGATTTTCAGCAGGTTTGGGTTTAGTGTTATCACAGATGACACTAGATGGTACGAGATATGCATGGGGATCATGTATGCTAGCACATTTGTACTAGGATCTACATGAGGTTGTATACTACGAGGGGACGAGCCTATCGTGCGACATCACACTATTGCAGAAATGGGCATGGGAGCACATAGCCATCACTCGGCCCATGGGAGAGAGACAACGGCCACTCGAGAGACCTTATGTGTTTTGTTACTGCAATCCACATGTCCAAGATAAGCTAGAAAAAGTGCCTATTGGAGGCAGGCCTTGGATGATTTGGAGACTATTACATGGTGGCCATACTTAGATTGTGAGGTGTGGCCAGAGGACCAGCTTGACATGCCTTATATGTTGTTATCACGATATCTGATTGGGCAGGCACATGCTATGCTCGAGCGGTATCTGTATCTGCGAGTGTGTTGATAGTTTGGATGAGTTTAGGGGATGCCTCTAGGAGTTTCCCATTATGCTCGATGACGAGAGGATACTTGAGAGTGGGGGTCGTGTGTATCTTATGAGGTAGCTTGTATGGAGTACTACACCTTGGCACCAGGTTTATGGGATTATGTTCCATATATTACAGACGTCAAGATGACAGAGGATTATACAAAGTATTTCCACACTCATCCCTTTCTAAGATTTACTCATCTAGAGGATCCAGTACCACCAGTTGGTGGAGAGGGAGGGGATGACGAGGGTGGTGATGATGGTGGTGAGGATGGTGGTGAGGATGGTGTAGATGGTGGTTGTGGGGGGGATGGTGGTGGTTGTGGTGTGGCGGGTGGTGGTGAGAGTGATGATGAGGTGGGGTTATTAGAGGCAAGTGACAGTCATCCACTTGATTTTGTAGTTTTGAGGCACAGGAGGAGTGTGACCGTTCCTCAGCCAGTACTTCCCAGGATTTGAATTGGAGTCTCTTCTCATCACCATCAGGCACAGATAGATGCTTTACAGATAGAGATTTAGTCTTTTCAGTATGAGGTAGCGCAAGCTCGAGCACAGATGGAGACAATTCAGGATGAGCTAGTGCAATGTCAGGCACAGGTTGAGATTTTGAGGACTGATAGAGGGACAGACAAGTAGTAGATACAGTAGTTGTAGGCACAAGTGATTATACTCACTTTAGAGAGAGATTCCTTTAGACATCGGGCAGAGCAGGTTGAGGCCATTGTCGAGAGGATACAGTAGGTAGCACCATCTGCAGGTACAATGGATTCTTCAGAGAGATTCGTCATATTTCTCAGGAGTTGCAATTTTACAGAGGTAAATAGTATGATTTGGTTCCTCTTGAGCAACGAGAGAGTTTTGTATAGTCGCGTTCTGTAAAATCCTATTCTTAGATTTCCAGCATGGGTGTCACACAATCATTGCCTAGAGATAGGAGAGATCCTAGTGTAGGTTCGTCAAGCAGAGGAGGCATAGGTTTCGTGAGACCGGCAGCATTTGGTGGTAGCTCGACATAGTATACTTGTGGTGTTCCTTGGACATGATGTAGACACCTTTTTGTGATAGTGCCATGTTGGATTTTGATGTATCTCATCCTACTTTTGGATATCCTTGTACACTTGGACATTATGATATTTTGATGGTATATGATATGTAGTGATGATTATGATCTACATATTTATATGATGAGAAATGTCTATGATGCATTTTATTCCTATGTTATGATAATGTTTATGCAATGTTATGTGATGAATGTGATGTTATGCATTTAATTTCTATGTGATAATGATGATATGAAAATGTGATGTATGCATTTCTATGTTTTTTTCTTTTTCTCATGCAAGTAAATGATATTATGAATGATTGGATGATTAATGAGATATATGACCATGATGAGCTATTTAATGATAACCATGATGATATGCAAGGATGTAATGCCAGATATGATGATGTGTCTAATGGATTTATGAATGATGAATTTGATTATGCAAGTGTAGTTTCTTTTAGATGATATGTGATGCAAATGATTATGCCTAATTGAATGCACGATATTTCAAATGTTCAGGTCCTTAAGCTTAAATAAGTGAATTTGTCCATCTTCCAAAAGTGGTGGGAAGACTGCAGTGGATTGATCTTTTAAGCTTCATAACTCTAACATATTTCCCCACTTTCTTGGAAATCTAAAGAGACTCGCTCATTTAAGCTTAGCATACCTCCTTTGCGATTATGGCAATGATATGCAATGGATATTTTTGTTTTGTATTTTCTTAATATGCAAATGGTATGATGTAAATGATGTGAGAATGTTTTATAAGATATGCAACTGATGTGTTACTAAATGAGAATGATGTGTTTTTGGTTAATGTCAAGTGTACTCAATCCATTAATAATAGAGATGACACCATTTTTTAAATGATTTCAACTTTGAAAAACCCCATAAATACTCATGCAATACTAATCATGAATGCAATCTAACTTATTCATGCAAATCTCGTATTCAAAATTTGTCATTCGTATTTGTCATAATTTTTATCATCATTGGGCCTTTAAAATGTTGAAAGTGAGTACAAGCATCGATGGCATGTTTTAGACCAAGATAACTTGAGTACTACTTTCATGATGTTTAAGATTGCAAGTTAACACAAGAATCTAAGTATAATTAAATCGAGATGACCTGAGCATTGCTTGCATAAACAGACAAGAGTTAACCATTTTCCTATGCCAATTCAGAATGTCATTAGTGATACTCTGTAGAGCACATCCTGTGACAACTTGCATAGTAATAATGATAGTCTCACAGACAACAGACAAAGAAAAATCATACTCCTTCCTTGCTCCTCTAGTACGATACATCATCGAGGACTCGAGAAATATGATGACAAAAATCAAAGGGGGACAATTTGACCTTTTGTGTTTAACATGATAAACCCTTGATTCAGAAAGATCATCATCCATTTGAAGTTTGTGTTTGTAACATTGGTCCGATGACTGTTTTCCTGCTGGTTCAAGCTCAAAGTTTATTTGCCCCTAGTGAGTGTGGGATTTTTCCCCCAGTCTAGAGTGAGACACGATCATGATGACAAAGACCTAACCTAAAAACCTATCCTAGGGGCCTCGAGGGCTGATCAGCAGATTAGCCTTGCCTACATTATACATGCAGAGACCACGCGGTTCAACTGACAACCTAACCAAGATTTACAAGACAAAAATATGAACATAACAGACTCATAAAATACTGACCTAAATGTCTCGAGGGAAAATCAAAAATCACTATTTCCTACGTTCAAAGCTCAGAGACGACATAGTTCGACAAGACGACTATGTTTTTGACTTTTTGACCTATTTTTGGATTTTGATATGTTTCGGATGTTTTTTGATTTTGATATGTTTTGGATTTTTTTGGATTTTTGATTTTACGACCACAAGAATGTACAAGAATTTGATCCAATGCAGGACATGCCCCCCAGTGTGATACGATAAGACAAATTTATTTTAGAATGGGTCGAGTAATACTAGGGGATACCATGACACAAACATTGGATCAAGCCATGGTACGGACATGGATGCGTGACAAATGCAGATATGGAAGCGTGATGGTTGAATGATGCAAAGCAAGTCATGTAGTCCCAGATAGATGGAGAGTTCTTATTTTATACAAGGAACCTATTTTCCAGGTTTTCACCAAGGTACTTGCCCAAAGCGCCACCGAAGTGATTTTCACTAGAGGACGATTTTTTTTTTAACTATTTTCAATCCCTTTTCTGATTTTTTTTGGATTTTGCATTTTTTGATTTTTTTTATTTCTTCAGGACATTTTCTGATGTTTTTGATATTTTTCCCTGTACCAATGCACGGGATGAGCTAGGTGTAGAACCTTTTGAGATGCAAGCTATTGAGGGGTTCGTCAAACAGATCCCCTTCTGGTGTAGATAATTGATATGCTCTTGATCCAAAGACTGAGACAATGACAAAGGGACCCAACCAGTTAGGTTCGAATTTCCCTTTCTTTTCTCAATCTTGTTGATTACGGGGATTTTCCTTCAAAACTAAGTCGCCCACCTAAAATGCTCTAGGTTTTACTCTATGATTGTAGCTCCTAGATATCCTTTGTTGATAGGCTTTTAGGTGATCAACTGCATGTTGTCAGCATTCATCCAACAATTCCAATTCTTGTAGCCTAGATACTCTATAATCCTCATCTGAAATCATCTCTTTGAGTGACACACGCAGGGATGGTATCTCAACCTCAAGAGGTAGAATAGCTTTTGACCCATAGACTAGAGAATAGGGTGTTGCTCCTATCGAGGTACGGATACTAGTTCTATAAGCCCACAATGTCGGGTTTAGTTGAACATGCCAATCACGTCCAGCTTCATTGATGGTTTTCTTTAGGATCTTCAAGATAGTCTTGTTTGAGGCTTCTGCTTGGTTGTTTCCTTTGAGATAGTAAGGTGTAGAAAACTGATGTTGGATATGGAATCTCTCATAGAGCTCTTGAACATCCTGATTCTTGAAGGGTCTACCATTGTCTGTAATAATAGATTGAGGAACGCCATACCAACAGATGAGGTAATTTGGGATAAATGATGAGATTTTCTTTCTGGTGATGGTGATTAGGGGAACAGCTTCAATCCATTTGGTGAAGTATTTTGTAGCTGTGATGATAAAATTATGCCCATTAGAGGAATATGGATGAATCTTACCTACAATATCCAATCCCCACTGACAAAAAGGCCATGTAGCTATGAAAGGATGTAGCTCTTGTGTAGGTGCATGTATCAAGTTTCCATGAATTTGACATTTGGAGCACCTTTTGACATATTGAAATGAATCCTTCTCCATATTCAGCCAGTAATACCCTAATCATAGGAGTTTCTTAGCTAAGGTTAAGCCACTTGAATGTGTGCCACAGATACCTTTGTGAACCTCTTGTAAAGCAGTTTCAGCTTCATTACGTTCTAGACACCGAAGAAGAGTACCATCTAGACCTCGTCTATAAAGTATATCAGCTATTAGGGTGTGGCGAGCCACTTTTCAAATGAATTTTCATTTTTGGTTTATAGATAAGTCAATTAGAAGGATATTGTCTTTCAAGTAGGTATGGATCTCTCCATAGAGTGAAATTTGAGGGTCGACAATATGGAATGACTTGGGATTCTGGATCTTCATAGGCTAGGTTGGACACTTGTTCAACCATAAATTCATACCATTTTCATTGTTCAGGTATCTGCAAGAGAGAAGCAATGGTGGCCATTGCATCTACAGCTTTGTTTTCTATTCTGGGAACCTGTGCAAACTTGATTTCAATGAAGTAATTTTTTAAATCATCCACCATCCTCTTGTAGGGTAGCAACTTGTCATCCTTCGTTTGATAATCATCATTTACTTGGTTGATGACCAGTTGTGAGTCACCATAGACCAACAATTCTGTGATTTTCCATTCAACAGCTATCTTTATTCCAATGATCAATGCTTCATATTCAGCTGTGTTGTTGGTGCAAGAAAACATTAATCTATAGGATTTAGGAATTGTGTATCCTTGTGGTGAGACAAACAAGATTCCTACACCTGATCCATGTTGTGTATAAGAGCCATCAAAGTATAACATCCACTATTGTGTAGATATGGTTAGGATATCATTATCAGGGAATTCAATGTTCATTGGATTCTTATCTAACAATGGTGCTTCAGCTAGTTGATTTGCTATGGCTTGACCTTTGATTTCTTTTCTGTCCACGTACTGGATGTCGAACTCACTCAATATCATGACCCACTTGGCTAATCTCTTTGTTAAACCAACTTTGTTGAGTAAGTACTTTAATGGATCAATTTTGGCAATGAGTTTGATGGTGTGAGTCAGCATGTAGTGCCTCAATTGTTGTGTAGCAAATACAACCGCCAAGTAGGCTTTCTCAATAAAGATGTAATTGATCTCATAACCATTCAAATTCATGTTGATATAATAGATAGCTCTCTCCTTTCTTGTAGAATCTTCTTGTGCTAACAAAGCTCCCAAAGATATCTCAGTTGTTGTGATGTATAGTAATAATGGTTTTCCCTTGACTGGTGGAACTAAGATAGGTGGTTTTATCAGGTACTGCTTTAGTTGATTGAAGGCAGCTTCACATTTTTCATCCCACTTGAAAGAGACATTCTTGTGTAATAAGTGGTTGAAAGGGTGAATTTTATTAGCTAGTTGTGCAATGAATCTTCTGATAGACTGGAACCTTCCTTGTAGTGATCTGAGTTGACTGATGTTTTTAGGAGGCATTTCCATGATGGCTTTGACCTTTGTAGGATCCATCTCAATGGCTTTAGCTGAGACAATGTATCCCAAAAGTTTAGCTGATGTTACACCGAACACACATTTCTTGGGATTTAATCTTACATTGAACTTCTCCAATCTAGTGAAGATTTTTTCTAGAATCTCTAAGTGTCCTTCTCTAGTGTAGGATTTTTCCAGCAAATCATCTACATAGTCTTCCATAAAAGTATGCATCATGTCATGGAAGATGGTATTCATAGCTCTCTGATATGTAACTCCAGCATTTTTCAACCCAAAAGGCATCACATTCCAACAAAAAGTGCCCCAAGGATAGGAGAAAGTTGTTTTGTCTTGATCTTCAAGTGCTATCTTTATTTGGTTGTATCCTGAAAAACCATCCATAAGTGATAACATTCCATGCCCAATAGTTAAGTCTACAATGAGATCAATGTTTTGTAGAGGAAAATCATCTTTTGGACAAGCTTTGTTAAGATCCCTGAAGTTCGTGCACATCCTGATGCTTTTATCTAGTTTTGATATTGGAACAAATTTTTATATCCACTCGGCATAGTGAATATATCTTATAAATCCTGCATCTAGTAGCTTCTCCAGCTCAGCTTTTACCAAAAGGGCAATATGAGGATGCATTTTTCTCAATTTTTGTTTTACTGGTTTTATGCCAGGTGGTAATGACAAATGATGCATGATGAGTTTTAGATCTATGCCTAGCATGTTAGCATATGACCAAGCAAAGTTGATCTGCCTCTCTTCAAAGAACTTTGTGAAACGAGGTTTCTCCTCTTCCATCATGGATTCTACTAGATGCAAGGTCTTCACTATTTCGGTCGTGCCAACATTGATGGATTGTGTAGGTTCTATCAGTACTAAAGATCTCTCTTGATAGTGTTCTAGGAGAGTGTCAAACCTTCCATATCTTGGTGCCTCAGGGAGGTTTTCACCTTGAGATAAGCTCTTTGTTTTTACTTTTTCCTGATTTAATAGTGACATTAGATGGTCTTCACTGTTAGACTCATTTCTTATATTTTTCATTTTGTAGCTGAAAGGTTTGGCACTCCCGTTGTCAGGAGTTTCATTATGAGATTCTATGATAGAACATGTGTCAAGGTTATTGGAACAGAGGAAGCTTACGATGGCATCGTCCTTCGAAAAGGTGGGTATGTCAAGCGGCTCATTTTAGTCACAGTCAATTAATTCAGGATGTATTAAGGGAAAGGAATCGTCAGATTGGTTAAGGTCATAAGGTGTAAGTATCATGATATCCATGTTATAAAATTGTCCAATGAGGTCTAAGATGTTACTCTCTTCCAATGTGTCTATCTCGCTCGAAGAATGATTGTCTTCACTTGAGTCAAAGACATACTGTGATCCGTATCCAAGGGGTCTAGAACCTGAACCTTGTCCCTCCATAAATATTGGTGTATACTTTTGGATGACATCAATTTCCTTATCATGACAAGATTCTTCGGAGAGGGAGTCCCATTCATATTCATTGGAATCAGTTTTATGATCTTCACTAGCCTATAATTGTAAGATTCTTTCAATAGCTCTTTGAGTGGCTTCCTCTTTTGATTCTTCCCTATATCCCAACCCTATTTTGTCTTTGGGATTCATTGTGATGGGTTGTATTAGTTCACCGATGCCTTCTTTTCTTTTACCTAAATGGCCTTTTCCCTCATATCCCATTTTTTCTAGGATTTTCTTGTCTTTGCCATACTTATCTGTACATATATTAGACACTGATACCTATGATGGTTCTTCATCTCTGTATAACCAATTTAGAACATCCCTGTCTTCTGAATCCTAAGCTTGAGTGCTCACTTTTATAAACTTCCCATCAAAGAGTGTGATAGGTCGTAAAGCTTGATGTCTTGAGGTGGATGGTTGTCCATATGACTTAGGAGAAGATGAAAGTTGTGATAAGGATGAAGCTTGCTCAAATGAATATTCCCCCATGCCCTTTTCTTTTATTTGAATCTTTTCAAACTATTTTGATAAGGCATTGAGCTAATTTCCATTGGTGGGTGGAATAGAGTCAACAACCCCCTTGTCTTTTGACTGGACTTTTACCTCATAATGTTTTGATGAAGAATCACCTGGACTTTCTTTGTTTGATTAATCAGAAATGATGACTTCTCTATTATGTGGTACAAAGGTGTCCTGACTTGTTCTGAGTGCATTGCAATATTGGGGATTGTTAGAATCTGCAGTAATGGAGATCTCTTGTCCATTGAAAGGAAATTTCAAACATTGATGATAGGTTGATGGTACTGCTTGCATTTCATGAATCCACGGTCATCCCAAGAGTATGTTATATGTCAATTCTTTATCTAGCACTTGACACACTATGTCTTTGATGATTGGTCCTACTTGAATGGGTAAGATGATCAATCCTTGGGAGGATCTCTCCTCATCATCATATGCTTTTATGATGATTTTCCTTCTAGGATCAATAGCATTTTCAGAATATCCCAGTGCATGAATAAGCTTGAGAGTGCAAATATTTAGGCGAGCTCCTCCATCTATAAGGACATGTTTGATGTGATGTTTATGGATTAAGACTTCGATGTGGAGAGCAGCATTATGTGGATGGGTGGTGGATGCATTATCATGTTCAAAAAATGATAAGCAGTGAGGTGCAGTCAAATGTCCTACCATAGCTTGAAATGTACAGACTTCCAAATTGTTTGGTACCGTGGTGGCAACTAAAGCTTGTTCTAGGATTTCCTTGTGTGCAGGTGAAATCTTGAGAAGTTCCAATATGGATATTTGAGTGGGTATCTTCTACAACTGATCAATGATGTTATATTGAGTTACAGGAGAAATTGTCATTTTGGACGTAGAAGGGGTAGCTCCTTTCAATGTTGCCTTGGCTTGTCCTCTTGTAATTGCATTGATAGGTGTATTATCCTAATCTTTTGTGATTTTGATGACATTAATTTGATTGTTGTTCGTGTCAACATTGATGATCAAATTTCTAGGTACAAGGTCATTGATTTGATGTGAGATGGTGTCAATATCATTGTGTTGGTTTTCCGTAGTGGCATCCTTCCCTTGGCTTCCAATTTCAATGTCTTGGATGGGACTCTCAACCATCTCAATACAATGGATGGTATAATCATAAACATAGTTTACATTCTTTCCTTTAGTATTTGATACAGAGGACTCTCCTTTTTCATAATTGGGTAAAGGGTTCTTGACCACTCCATGATCGTTGTTTGTTTGGGGTCCTTCAATGAGTACCTTTTTGTTATCAATGAGATCTTGGATTGTGTGTTTTAATTGCCAAAAATCTTTCTCCATATGACCCTTGTTTTGATGGTAATCACAATAATGGGAATCGTTCCACCAAAAGGGTTTGACTTGTGGATCCCAATTTTGTGCTTCTAGCACCGTGATGAGCTTAGCCTCAATAAGTTCCTTTAGGGCTGAATCTAAGGATTGTCCCAATGGTGTAAATTTTTGTCGATTGCAAGGTTTTGGAAATGGTGTTCTTTAGTCCCTAGATTAGTCTGATCATTGTTTTGGCTAACATTTGGAGTGTTGGGTGGATTGTTGTTTTGATTGGTCTTCGTAGCAGCTGTTGTTAACTTGAAGATGGGTTTCGTATTCTGATTTTCAACTATGACCTCATTGTTACCCACGTTCTCGTTTCGTTGCCAAAATTTAGGTTTGTCCCCACCATTGTAGTTGTTAGAGGAATTGGATGAGTTGTTTTCATTGTTTATTTTAATGACCCCTCTTTTGACTAAAGCTTCCTCAATTTTAATTTCGTTTTCGATCAACTTTTTGAAGGTAGGGGGACATTGTAATTCCAATCTATAACTCATCTCATCATTTAGGTTTTCAATGAAAATCTCTATCTTTTCTTTTTTGGGTACAAGATGAGAATACCTTGCAAACAATCTCCTCCATTTTTGCAAGAAAACGAGGAAGGACTCACCCTTTTTTTGTTTCAAGTTACAAAGGTCTTTCATGGTGATGTCGTGTTGGATATTGTATGAGTATTGAGTGAGAAACTTATTGACCAAATCTTCAAATGTGTTGATGGGGGGTGTAATATTTGAAAACCACTCAAGGCATGTCCCTCCTAGACTTCGTGGAAACAATCTCATCAAATAAGTCTTTTCATGTGCAAATTCTAGACTCATGGTTCAAAATTTCCTTACATGATCTAATGGATCCGTTTTACCATTGTATTTATCATACATTGGGAATTCACTACGTTTAGGGAAGGGGATCATGTGGATGGATTGATTGAAGGGGTATGGACAAATGTCCTAAATCAAGTATCGTTTTGATGTTCCCCTTTGCATATCTAGAACTTGTTGTTGAAGGTTCTGAATTTGGTGAGTTAAAGCAACTATTTTTTCTGTTTCTTGTTCAAGTTTTTTGGGAGGTGCGTTTAAGGTGTTGACATCAATTTCAGGGGGAAGTTTGATATCTTGGTTTTCCAACATTAATAGGTATGTTTCCCCATCTTTTTCGAAGATCTTTTCCAAAAATTTGTGGAAGTTAGGGTCTTGTTTCGCTTGTCAGATATCCTCGTTGTTTATTTCTTCCCCTTAAGTGTTATTGAGTCTAGGAAGAGGGTTTCCTTCTGCTTCAGCCATGTTGTTAGGGATTTCACTGTTTTGAACTTTAATGTTTGCAATTTCAATGTTGGGCGTTTCAATATCGAGAGTTTCGCTATTTGGATTTTCAATATTTTTCGTTTCAAGGTTGGGTGTTTCGATATTGAGAGTTTCACTACTTGGACTTCTAATGTTTTTTGTTTCAAGGTTGGTGTTCCAAGTTCCTTTTCCTTGAGTCTCCTCTTTTGTGATCTTGTTTGGACTGACATACAAGTGTTAGAGTTTAGACTAAGCTTTGATCTAAGTTCGGAATAGTGCCAAGGATTTCAACTAAGTCAAATAGAATGAAAAATTCTATTGATAAGACTAAGTTTGATTTGGTTGCATAACGTCATTTTGTGATTAAAGGATGACAAATCTCGAAGATGAAACTAGGTTTTACAATCAAAGATGTGATGGATGTGGATGATTTAGGCACTTTGAAATGTTTTAGATCTAAGTTTAGTTTGAAAAGTTCCACTTGTATAGGTCTGTTTTGACACATTTAGACTTCTAAGGTATCTAAGGAACTAACTTGGACATGGAGTTTAGATTCCCGTTGTGTAATTAAGGTACTCAAAACATTGGAAAAGTCTCAGATTTTGACAATAGTACATCATGTATAACTCTAGATTGTTCTTGCAAGATTTCTTGTAAAAGTTGAAGGTTAACCTTTCTCCAAATTCGTAGAGCATAGACAAACATTTTTTATGTTGTTTTGGACTAAGAGGTTTGATCTTGGGTTTCCTAACCTTGATCTTTCATGAAATCATCATGTAAACCACATTTTTTTACTCTGTTTTGCCTAAAGAAAGGTTGAACACTGTTGAAAGGGCTAATTTTTTGAAGATGAATGAAGCTAAGTTACTATTTTAGGGTCTACAAGAGGGGCCAAAACAGATACAAGAGGCACCAAAACTCTAAAAATAGCCCAAAATGACCTACAAATAGCTAAATTACCCCCCCAAAGGTCTGTTTTCTTGGATTTTTCAATTGTGGACTTGTTTCCCTCAATGAATGTAGTTCTGAATCAAGGTTTTCACTTCCAAAATGTAACATTTTTTTATGGTGTTTTTGTTTGAGTTTTGTTTTGAAGACACATCAAGTAGAATATACACTCCTAAAGTTGTGTAAGACTGTATTCTTTTAGATTCCACGTGGGTTTTACCCCAACCGCACTATCTTTAGCAAATTAATTCAAAAGCTTGGCTGCACAGGCTGCCCCTTACATTGCGCTCTCTTCTCAGGCCAACCAAACTTCCAATCCCCATGAAACTCCCATGGAAAACTGATCATCTCTACTAAAAATTGTGAGAATGTGGATGCCTTGGCAACAACCGTTGCTACACCAAAGAATAGATAAAGGATTTTGGAAAATCTATAACAAGGGTTTTAATTCAAACATTCCATTCATAGGGAGTAACCCATGCGGCGAGAGTCCCTTTCAATCCATCTCGTCAGAGCCACCCATGTGATAATTGAACTTTCCCCAAGTATCCACATTTATATCCCGATTGGAAGTCACTTGGCTTTAGCGTGTTACCGGTTGGGTCGTTCCCTTAGGTGATTACTTTTTCCCCAAGGCAAGCCCTCTAGGATAAACAAAAGCAAGCAAGCATACTCATAGTTCAATCAATCTTTATTTCGCATGAATAAAGAGAGAACACACGCTATATGATCCACTTACACTCGCACATAAACAAGAATAGGTCTGGCTTTTCGGATCACCCAGTTAAGGGGAGAGCATATGCCTACCATTCATCACATACAAAAGACATGGTGTTCATTAACCTTTTAATTAAGCTACGTTCCTAACTTAACCAAAAGGAAACAAGATGTTCGTTAACCTTGTAATTAAGCTATGTTCCTAACTTAATCAAAAGGAAACAAATAAATAACATCCAGCCCCTGTAATGTGTTAGTAGTTTATGTTTGAGTCTTTGACAGCGAATCTGGGAAAACCTACAGAGCACAAGACAAAATGTGAGTTCTCTGATTTGGTGAAAAAATGCAAGAGGCTCCAAAACAAAGACAAGAGGTGCCAAAACATAAATAAGACGTGCCAAAACAGAGACAGAAAGCTCAAAAACAAAGTTAAAGAAGCCAGAACTCCCTGAAACAGTCTGCAAGAGGCACCAAAACAGATGCAAGAGGTGCCAAAACTCTCAAGACTGTGCAGAATGGTCCCAAAACAGCTTGCAAGAGGCGCCAAAACTCTCAAGATAGCCTAGAATAGTCTCAAAACAAGTAAAAATGATCTCTAAACAGCTTGCAAGAGGCGCCAAAATAGGTACAAGAGGCACTAAAACTCTCAAAACAGCCCAAAATGGCCCTGGAACAGGTAAAAATGTCTCAAAATAGTTTACAAGAGGTGCCAAAATAGGTACAAGAGGCACCAAAACAAAGACAGGAGGCACCAGAACTCTCAAAACAGCCTAGAATTATCTCAAAATAGGTGCAAAAGACTCAAGTCTCAAAACTAAACCTGTAATCATGAAATTACCAAAAAAGTTAGAAACAAGTGAACCAAAGGCCCCACGGTGGGTGCCATTTTGTGTGTGTGTCAAATGTGGAGAGATTAAAACAACACAAACCTTAATGAAATGATTTATATTGAAAGATTCAATCAAGCAAACTACTCTATTATAATCAAACCTTTCAAGAACATCTCATTATCCTCTATTTCTAAGGATCTATTAAACCGTTTGGCCCTCAAATTTTTGTGAGCACAAGGGTTGTTAAAATGACAACTTAGAAAACGAGATTCGGTGCTTAGGATGCAAGCTAAGATGATTTCTATGTGCAAACATGTGCTGGAAGAATTAGTGGTATGATTCTAAATGAAACAAAATGATGGAAAGGATAATGGATGCCATGATAAACGAAGGATGATGTTGATGATAAACGAACAAGTGGAAATGCTTGATGTGATATGCAACTATAATGACCTATCCATGATTCTGCATATGCTCAAATGCAAACATACAACAAACTAATCTAAAATGCAACTATGATGCAATGGGGATGATAAAATGCAACTATGAAGCAATATGTTAATCTAAACTAAGAATGCCATATGAAACATGATGTAAAAGCTAGCTATAAGACTCCATGAATGCTCCAAGCTCCTACGAAAAACCTGCATGGTAACTTTACTTCAAAGTGTGGATGAAAAATGGCATTATAACACTTCAAAATGTGTATCTCAAAATAGCATTATAACAATACTCAAAATTTGGATGATAAATGCAAAGGATAAGGGGTGTATTTATATGGTTTCTTAAGCATCTTGTGAGGTGGAACCTATCAACGGTCCAGATTCGAAGGAGACAAAATAGACGGTGGAGATGGAAAGAATCAAGAGACCAAAGACAATGTGCCACTTGGATGAGAGAATCTCTTGACCAAATGGAGTCATGCCAAAGGTGTGGGAGACCCAAGTGTGTGAAACAAAGACCATGTGCTCCAAATGTGTTGCAAGTGTGAAAGAATAAAGCCATGTGCTTTTTTTCAAGTGGGTGAGGATAATTCCAATTAATAATTAGGCTTATTTATTTTCATGTGACCTTTATGAGGTGGCACTAGAAAAAGTAGGAGACATGTGCTCTAATTGTTAATCAGGATTAAGGAAGATTAATTAAATAAACATGTTTAGGCCTTTGTTTATTTAATAATCTAGAAGAATATGATTTTGGAGAATAAATAGAAAGGTGAACAATATAAATAAAGTGGGACTTTATTTATATGTAGTTGAAACATTAATCAAATAGCTTGTATTTAATTAACTGAATGTGATGACTGTTTTTAGGTGTATACAATAACCCTAACCCTAATTCATTTAATTTTCTCTAATTGTAACACACACCCTAACCCTAATCTTAACCCTACTATAGCTTTAACCCTAACCCTAGTTATTTCTCTAACCATAACCCTAACCCTAGCCTTAATTACATATCTAACCCTAACCCTAATATTAACCTTAAACTTAACCCTAACCCTAACTACAACCCTAACTCTAATTCTAACCTAAAGCCTAACCCTAACCTTAATTTTATCTATATCACTAATCGTAACACTAATCCTAACCTTAACCATAACTCTAATTCTAATCTAACCCCAAACCTAACTCTAATTCTAACCTAATCCCAACACTAATACTAGCCCTAACACCAACCCTAACTCTAGTTATAACCTAAATGCTAACCCTAACCCTAATATTATCTTTATCACTCATTATAACATTAATCCTAACCCTTTAGACCCTATCCCCAAACCTAAATCTAATTATAACCCTAATGCTAATAACAACCCTAATTCTTGATAATAAATTTCCACAATCCATATTGCTACATAAATTTGTTTTTGGATTTTATTGTGTTAAAAAAAAAATCACCAACGTTTTGAATCACCCTCTATGATCCATCATCAAGATGGTAGAGAGCATGAGGAGAAAAATCCATATTTCTACATAAAAAAATTTCTAGATTTGATTGTGTTAAAACTTTTTTCATCAACATTTTAGATCACCCTCTATGATCCATGATTGTGTTAAAGCTTTTCTCCTCATGCTCTCTACCATCCTGATGATGGATCATAGAGGGTGATCTGAAATGTTGATGAAAAAATCTTTAACACAATCAAATCCAGAAATAAATTTATGTAACCCTAATTCTATCTCTAACTATAATCATAGCCCTAATCTTATCACTATCCCTAACCTTAACCCTAATCCTAACCTTAACCTTAACCCTAGCCCTAACCTTAACCTTAACCCTAATTGTAACCATAATAATAATCATAAATGTAACCCTATCCCTAATTCTATATCTAACTGTAACCCTAACCCTAATCTTAATCATAAACGTAACCCTAACTATATTGTAACTCTAAACCTAACCCTAATTATTTCTTTAATCAAAATCGTAATCATAACCCTAATTGTATCCTTAAAACTAAACTTAATCCCAAATGTAACCACCACCCTAAATGTATACCTAACACAAAATGTAATCATAACCCTAATTCAACCCTAACCCTAACACTAAACCTAATCCTAACCATAATCATAATCATAATCTTAAACCTAAACCTAACCATAACCCCAATTCAACCTATAATCGTAATTATAACTAATTCTAACCATAACCCTAACCTTAACCCTATCCCTAACCATAACCATTACCCTAACCCTAACCCTAACTTTAACCCTAACCCTAAACCTAACCCTATCACAAAACTTAACTCTAATTATAACCCTAACCCTGATTCTATGTCTAACCAGTACCCTAACCCTAATCCTAAACCTAACCATAACCCTTACCTTATCCCCAACCCTAACTCTAATTTCAACCCTAACCCTAACCCTAACCTTAATTCTATCTTTAATTGGAACCCTAAACCTAACCTTAATTCTATCTCTAACCCTAACCCTAATCTTAACCATAATCCTAACCTTAACCTTAACCCTAACCATAAATGTAACCATAACCCTAATTAAACCCTAATACTAAGAGTAAACCTAATCCTAGTCTTAACCCTAATCATAACCCTAACCCTAACCATAACCATAACCCTAACCCTAATTCAATCTCTAATCATAATTGTAATCCTAATCCTAATCCTAATAGCAACCCTAACCCTAACCCTATAATTAACCATAACCATTACCCTAATTCTAACACTAACAATAATCCTAACCCTACCCCCAATCGTAAATATATTTCTGATCCTAACCCTAACCTTATCCCCAACCCTAACTTTAATTCTAATTCTAACCCTAACCCAATTTCTATCTCTAACCTTAATCCTAACCCTAATCTAAACCCTAAACCTAACCCTAACCTTAACCTTAACCCTAACTTTAATCCTAATCTTTAATCTAACCCTAATTTTATATCTAAACATAACCCTATCCTTAACCTTAAACGTAACCTTACCCGTAACCCTAACCCTAACCCTAATCCTATCTCTAATGCTAACCTCAACCATAAACCTACCCTTAACCATAATTTTATCTCCAACCCTAACCCTAACCCTAAGATTAACCTTAACGATATCCCCAACCCTAACTCTAATTCTAACTATAACCATAACTCTAATTCTATCTCTAACCCTAACCCTAACACTATCCCAAATATTAACTATAATTCTAACCCTAACTCTTACCCTAATTTTGTTGGAAATTAGTGTTGTTATTGATGTCAATGGGGAGATTGTTGGAGATTGTTCCACTATGTTGTCTTTAGTGTTGTCATTGATGTCAACCTATGTCAACCTCTAGTGTGGTCATGATAAGAAGGTGCTTGTGGTGTTGTGTAGGTGTTGTTGATGCAGCTAGTTCACTTGGTTTCCAAGTGCTTTTGAGAAAATTTGAATAGTAAGTGACAGACGTGTGTTATGCATTGTGCTATGCATTTCTTCATGGTTGAAGATGTGCTTGGGTGCTTTGGATGATATGATCAAAGGTGTTCAGAGGTGTTATATCCATAGTTTCAACTTCTGGATCATGTGGCAATGGAAGATGTGTTTGACAATGTGTTTTCTGTGAAGAAGGTTGTCTGGGAGAAAAGGAATTGCTTGACATTTCTTCATGTTGAGGTTTCTTGTCTTGCACATTTGGGACATACTTATATTTATTGTATCTACCTTCCCCTGGAGTGTTTGGTGTTTAGTTGTTCTACAAGGTTGGTTAGTGATTTGTAAGTCTGTGGAAGTGTGATTGGTTGCACAAAATGATAGTATTCTTAGTTTCAGATGGTCATGGTAGTGTTGCTAAATACTTTGATGGTGATGGAATGTTCTAGGATGTTATGTGATGTTGCTTCGTGGTCCTTAGGATGTTTTTGGACCTGGTGAAGAGCGAATTGATTGTTTGGTAATATTAATACAAGTTTTTTTGACCTTACATGTTATTGTTGTGAATGTGCTTCGTCGTTTGTGGAAACGTGGTGTTGCATGTTGGTGTAGATTTGGGTCTTGGCTAACCCTTGGTTTGGTCCACCTTCACTTCTTTCCATCGTAGAAGTTTTGGTGTTGACCTATTTGGTGGTTGCACATTTGAGGTGCATACGTTTCATTGAGGCTAACCTTAGAGAACTTGTTTAAGGTTGCGGAGGATATATAAGAAAGGTTATTTTTGAAGATGTAGTGTGGTGTGTTGTGTAATACAAAATTATGTGAATGTGATCGGGTGTTGAGACCTGAGTGTGAGCTTAAATGCCTAAGGCTATCGGAAGTAGTGAGCAGGTGTCTATATTTTTAGTGTACCTAAAGTTGCTAGAGGCAATGAGCCGAAGGTTACGGATGGTGTAGAGTTGTTGTGGTGGATCTTCATGTTGCTCTGAGGTAGTGAACCTTTTTGTAACAGTCTTCTTCTATTCTCTTCTATTCTGGATAGTGAATCCTTTGGGTAGTGAGTCATTCTTTTCTTTTAGGCAGTGAGCCCTTCCGACAGTGATCCTATTGTAATCAGTGTTGTTATTCATATATATGTGAGTTAATCCTCACCATGGTTTTTCCTTGGTTAGGGCTTTCCATGTAAATTTGGTGTTTTATTATGTATGGTTTTTGATGTGTTGATGTTTCATTTGTTTACATTCATGTTGATGCACAATAAGGGTTTGAAGATTCATGAGGGTTTGAATGGTATAATGTACAACTTATTCATCCCCCCTCTCAATTTTCCTTATGTGTCTAACAATTGGTATTAGAGTTGTGGTTCCTTAGAAGAAGCTTAACCACTTGAGGTAGATAGTGGTGTATCTAATGATGAGGAATCAGACTATCTGAATGGTGGAAGTGATGAATGGTTGTTCATGGCTTTAAATGTTGGAATTAATTCTACTAATCCTAAAAGATGTGTGAAGGAAATTGCTCCAGAAATAGGTCACAAAATTGAAGGAACTATGTTGAGTTATTTTCATGCAAGAGAGGAGAGAAACTATTTGACAATTGATAGTGAATGCTCAAATCATATGACAGGTGATAAGAGTAAGTTTGCTAAGCTTGAAAAGTATGATGGTGGTCTCGTTAAGTTTGATGTTGATACATCTACTAAGATTTATGGAAAAGGTTCAATTAGTTTTGATGGAAAGCATAAGATAGATAATGTTATTTATGTCAAAGGTATTTGACATAATCTTCTCAATGTAGGAAAAATTTGTAACAGAGGATACAATTTGGTGTTTCAGGATGATGGTTGTAAAATTAGAAAAGGAAGCTCTAGAACATTGGTTGCAGCTGGAACAAGGACAGAAGGAAATGTTTATCAGCTCAAAGGTGGTGGTGTTAAGTTCTTTATGTCTCAAATTAATGAAAGTTGGCTATGGCATAGAAGAATGGGTCACATCAATTTCGATAGCCTAGTGAAGATCATCTCCACTCAATCTGTGAGAGATCTGCCAAGAATTACAAAGCCTATCAATGCAATTTGCAAGGAGTGTTAGTTTGGAAAGCAAAAAAAGAGGAGGTTCAAAACTAAAGAATATTATATCGCAAGACCTTTGGAGTTGGTGCATACAAACCTATGTGGACCTACCAGAACAAGAAGCTCTCAAGGTGATAGGTATTTTATGTTGTTGATTGATGATTAATCTAGAATGACTTGAGTAACCTTTCTCAAAGAAAAATCAAAAACTCTTGATAAGTTCAAATCATTTAAGTTTATGGTTGAGAATGAAATGAATTTGAAAATAAAATGTTTGAGATTTGACAGAGGTGGTGAGTTCACCTTGAATGATATTACATCTTTTGTGAAGATCATGGGATAAAAAAACATTTGTCAACTCCTAGGACTCCTCGGTAGAATGGAGTTGTGGAAAGGAAGAACAAGATAGTTCAAGAAGTAGCAAGAACCATGATGAAGGTAGCAAATCTATCGGAAGTCTATTGGAAAGAATTTTATATTGCAATGTACATTCTTAACAAAGGACAAGAAAGAGTGAAAAATTCAAAGACCCCCTATGAATTATGGTATGGAAAACCTCCTACTGTGAAATATTTTAGAGTGTTTGGAAGAAAATGTTATATCAGGAGAAATGAAGAAAATCTAGGAAATTTTGATGCAAGATAAGATGAAGGAATCTTCCTTGGATATTATACAAAGAGCAAGGCATACCGGTGCTACAACAAAAGGTTAAAGAAGATAGTTGAAATTGAAAGTGTCAAAGTGGATGAAGGATCACACCAAAGCTCAGTGCTAATAGAAGGATATGAATCTAATGAACCCCCTTGTAGAGAAGAAGAAGAAGAGAAAGAGATGATGCAGGAGCATCCCTAGTTGTAAAGCAATCTTGTATCAACCAAAAATAGTCCTTTTCTTGCATTGCATTCAGTAGCAGTTTCAGCATTTCACTTTGCATTTCATCCCTTAGTTGTTTCTCAACTTGCAGAGCAAGATATTGCATCTTTACATCGACATCTATCATATATCAAAATTTTAGGTCATTTGTAGTTGTCTATTGAAAGTTATTGCTCTCATAAATTCACTATGTTTATCAGTCATAACATTGGGGCCAACTTGGTCCTAAACCCTTGTGCGGACCTATTCTAGATTGTGTGGAGCCTAATTGAACATCATACAAGCATTGTGGGTTCATTGGGACCTATCTCGGGGATTCACAAGCCATGTCTATTCATGTAGAGTTATCTTTTCATATTTTGAGGCTAACTTCCACTCATGATCATGCATTGGGTTTATCAAGCCCTGTGGCTGATGCGGACCTATGTTGGAGCTTGAGAAGCATATTTATAAGCATTGTAACCATTTAGGTAGGGGCATCGAGAAGCAAGGAATATCAATGGTAGTTTAGGATTATATAGATACATCATTTTTGCATAAACCCTTTAGGGACATGTAATAAGGCCTATTGGTCAGTTGTATTGTTGAAGGCCTTGTGGAAAGGTTTGTGAGTCCTTGTAACTCACCCTTGTGGCCAATATTTCATGTAAGATTTCCCTATTAATGAAGATTCATGTGCTTACCACTTTAATGTGTTATTTTCGTTGTGTTGACTCATTGTTGCATGGTCCAAACTGTTCCTTCTGGAACCCTCCTATCATGACTGCACCAAGTGGTATCAGAGAAATTTTTTGATTTTTGAAGGCATTCCTTGAGGTGAATAGATCGTCAACCTGAGGCAGGCTACTTTTTTTTCAACCGATCATCAATTGTGAGGTAGTTGAAACCCTTGTAGCTAGATCATCGAACCAAGGCAGTTGCATCGATTTGAGGGGAGATATGCCAACAAGGAGAGTGCCTGCTATGGAAAATGTTGCTAGAAGAATGGATGAAATGTTGGAAATGATGTGTGTGATACGAGTTAGGTTAGATGTTGTTGAAGAAGACTGAAGGCAAGGCATAAACCCTAGGTAGAATGATGAAAGTGATGATGAAGCAAAACATGTGAATCAAATTGCAGAAACCCTAGAAGAAGAAGAGGAAGAATTAGATCAAGTAAAAATGTTGAAAGTGATCTCAAAAATTGGCAAGCGACCTAGAATTGAAATTCAAAATTATGCAGGAAACTTGAATCCAGAAGAATTGATTGATTGGATAAATGAAATGGAGGAATACTTTGAATATAAAGAAATTGAAGATCTAGGAAGAGTCAGATTTGCAAAATCCAAGTTGAAAGGTCATGTTGCACTATGGTGGAAAGAAGTTTAGTTAGATAGAAATAGAAGAGGTAAGGAAAGAATCGTCAAATGGGATAGAATGGTGACAAAATTGAAGAACCAATTCATACCTGTAGATTATGAACTGGACTTGTTGAAGAGATTGCAAAACCTGAGACAAAAATAAAGATCTATGAAAGAATATACTAAAGAATTCTATAAGATGATGATCAGAACCGGTCATAGTGAAGCAAGCAAAGAGAAGGTTGCTAGATATATTGATCGACTGAGAACAAAATTTCAAGAAGAGTTGAGCCTCGTGAAAATGACATTCGTTGAAGAAGCCTACCAATTTGCATTGAAAGTGGAAGAGAAGTTGAACAAGAAGTTTGAACAAAGATAGAGAAGTGTGAGAGGGAGATTTCAAAAGAATGGACCACCATCCGGAGAAAGGTCATATGTGGAGTAGAACAAAGATTTGAAATCCCACCGGAGTGAAGAAAAGGATGCTAAACCATACTACATAGGAAGAGAAGATCGAAACTTCTACACCAGTAACAAAGGAAATCATAATTCTTACCGAAAGGAAGGATACCGGAGGAATGATGGAAGATTTGAGAGTAGACCATTTTGAGGAACCTGTTTCAAGTGTGGAGGACATAAAGCATTTGAGTGTCACCAAGGAAGTACCGGAGCATACCAAAACAACAACTTATGTGGAAGAAGAGCATGTTGGATCCCCTAATTTAGTCGGGAAGCTAGAGAAAGGTGAATCATTGGTAATGAGAAGAGCTTTGATGCATGAAGAAATAATTGAAGAACCAACACAGAGGAAAAGTTTGTTCAGAACTAGATGTAAGTCTGGAGGAAAGGTATGTAAAGTTATCATTGATAGTGATAGTACTAATCATCTAGTTTCAGAAGAGATGGTAACCAAGTTGAATTTGAAGAGATTGAAACATCCAAACCCTTGTAGGATAGCATGGATTCAAGATGAGCATAAGGTATTAGTGAATGAGTGATGCTTGGTAAAACTTCATATTGGATCATATAGGGATGAAGTATTGTGTGATATTATGCCTATGGATTCATGTCATTTACTATTAGGAAGACCATGGAAATATGATAGGAAATCAATTCATGATGGGAGGAGGAACATATATATTGTGACATCGAATGGAAGAATAATTAAGTTGATACCTTTAGAGGAAGAGGAGAAAATTGAATCTTGTGGCACTGTCAGACTATGTTTGGTAGATGGAAGAAAATTTCTTGATGGCTTGAGGCATGAGAACATGTGTTTTGCATTGATTCCAAAGAAAAGCAATGGTCCAGAGATAGGGAATCCCACTGGAGACAATGAAGAAGTTGTAAAAATGTTGACAAAGTATGCAAACATCATATCGGAAAATGTACCAAATGGTTTACCGCCAGTCTAGAGTATCAGTCATCATATAGATCTTATATCAGGAGCAAGTTTTCCAAATAAAGCAACACATAGAATGACACCGGCAGAGAATGTAGAATTGAACTAGCAGATACAAGAGTTGTTTGGGAAAGGATTGATCAAAGAAAGTTTGATCCCATGTGCAGTACCTGTTGTGCTTGCACCTAAGAAGGATGGAGAGTAGAGAAGTGTACAAATTCAAGAGCAATAAATCGGATCACTGTCAAGTATAGATTTTCATTGCCGAGGATGGATGGCATTATGGACTATTTGAGTGGAGAAAAATATTTCACAAAGATTGATCTCAAAAGTGGATATCATCATATCAAAATCAGAGAAGGAGATGAATGGAAGATTGCATTTAATACAAATGAAGGACTGTATGAGTGGTTAGTGATGCCTTTTGGATTGACCAATGCACCGAGCACTTTCATGAGGTTGATGAATGAGGTATTGAAGAAATTCCTAAGTAAATTTTTCATTGTTTAATTGGATGATATTCTGATTTTCAGTAAGACTAGAGAGGAACATTTGTGGCACATCTAACAAGTATTACAGAGGTTGAGAGAAGAGAAATTGTTGATTAATGTCAAGAAGTGTAGTTTCATGAAGACCAAATTGGTATACTTCAGATTTGTCATTTCAAATGATTGAAGGTGGATCCGGAGAAAGTGAAAGCAATTTTAGATTGGCCTACACCGGTAAACATTGGAGAAGTAAGACCATTCCATGGACTAGCATGTTTCTACCAGAAGTTTATCAAAAGTTTCAATAGTATTTGCAACCCTATGATAGAAACAATGAGAGGAGACAAGAAGGATTTCAAGTGGACGACTGGAGCACAAAAGAGTTTCGAACTGTTGAAGCAAAAAGTGACAAAGCAGCCAATATTAGCATTACTGGATTTTGACAAAGTGTTTCAAGTTGACTGCGATGCAAGTGGAAATGCAATTAGAGCAGTGTTGAATCAAGAAGGAAGACCTATAGCTTATTTCAATGAGAAGTTAAATGATGCAAGAAGAATATATTCAGTTTATGATCAAGAATTCTATGCTATAATTCAAGCTTTGAAGAAGTGGAGACATTATTTTTTTCCTAAGGATTTCATGTTGTATACAGATCATAAGCTTTGCAGTATCTGAATAGTCAAGGGAAGTTGAATCAAAGACATATGAGATAGGTTGAATTCTTGCAGAGTTATGTATTTGTGTTGAAGCATAGGAGTGGGAAGTCAAATAGAGTATCAGATGCATTAAGTCGAAGAAGGAATTTGTTGACAAAAATGAGGGTAGCAGTATTGGGATTTGAAGAGTTGAAGCATGTGTACGAAGATGATGCAGATTTTGGCGAAGCATGGAAAGCATGTAAGGAACCAGTAGTAATAGAAAGCATGTAAGGATTATTTTATTCAAGAGGGAATGTTGTTCAAAGGAAATCAATTGTGTATTCTAAGGAGTTCAATGAGGGAGAATCTAATCAAGGAGAAGCATGGTAGAGGTCTAGCAAGACATTTTGGAGTGGATAAGATAGTAGCTTTGGTGAGTGAACACTATTTTTGGCCACAGATACATAAGGATGTAAGGAAGTATGTTCAAAGTTGCAAAATTTGTCAAGTCACAAAAGGGAGTAGTCAGAATACCAGATTATACAAACCTTTGACAGTACCGGAGAGACCTTGGGAAGATTTGAGCATGGATTTTATTTTGGGACTACCGAGGACACAGAGAGGATATGATTCTATTATGGTAATAGTGGACAGATTTTCTAAAATGGCACATTTTATTCCTTGTAAGAAGACTAATGACACTGTGCATGTTGTTGATTTATTTTTCAAGGAGATCATGAGATTGCATGGTTTACCTAAGAGTATTGTTTCAGACAGAGACACTAAATTCATTGGATACTTTTGGAAGACATAGTGTAAGAAGTTGAAGATAGATCTGAAGTTCAGAGTAGCATATCACCCATAGACAGATGGGCAGACAGAGGTAGTAAACAGAAGTTTGGATAACCTTTTCAAATGTTTGGTTGGAGACAAGGTAGGAAGTTGGGATATAGTTTTACCACAGGCAGAGTTTGCATATAATAACTCAATAAACCGGAGTACAAGGATGACACCATTTCATATTATTACCCAAGTAAATCCTAGAGGAGTGGCATAATTAAGAGACATTAGTAGAGAGAATAAAAGGAGTGCAGAGGCAGAAGAGTGTCAATTTCATGGAGACATTGCATAATCAAGTCTGAAGGCATTTGGAAGACATGAACAGTAAGTATAAGGAGAAGGTAGATGAACACTGAAGACATAAGGAATTCATTGTTGGAGATGAAGTAATGGTATATTTGAGGAAGGAAAGATTTCCAATTGGTACATACAACAAGCTGAAGATGAGAAAGTTTGGACCATGTAAGATACTCAGGAAATTTGATTATGGAAATGCATACGAAGTGGAGTTACCGGAGAAATTGGGTATATCACCTATTTTTAATGTTGCAAACATACATGAGTTTCATAAAGGAGAATCAAGTGGCAATAGCGATGAAGCGGATTTGAGAGAGCAGTTATCACATCAAGAGCCAGAGGATATTGAACAAATTTTGGATACTAGAACCAAAAGAAGCACTAGGAACAAACAATACAAAGAATATCTTGTGAAATGGAAAGGCAGACCCATGGAGGATTCATCATGTATTTTTCAGGTCGAGGTCGATCATCTTGGTTTTTGTCTTAGCCCTGGAAGGTGAGGGACTCACTTTTTTTCCAACCTCGGGTGTCTGATGTAGGAGCATCCCTAGTTGTAAAGCAATCCTATATCAACCAAAAACAATTATTTTCTTGCATTGCATTTAGTATTAGTTTTAGCATTTCATTGCTTGGTTGTTTCTCAACATGTGGAGCAAGATATTGCATCTTTACATCGACATCTATCACATATCCAAATTTTAGGTCATTTACAGTTGTCTGTTGAAATTTATCGCTCTTATAAATTCAATATGTTTATTAGTTAGAGCATTGGGGCCGGCTTGGTCCTAAACCCTTGTACAGACCTATTCCAGATCGTGTGGATCCTAATTGAACACGATACAAGCATTGTGGGTTCATTGGGACCTATCTCGAGGATTCACAAGCCATCTCTATTCGTGTAGAGTTATCTTTTCATATTTTGAGGCCGACTTCCACTCATGATCATTCATTGGGTTTATCAACCATTGTGGTTGACGCAAACCTATGTTGGAGCTTGAGGAGAATATTTATAAGCATTGTAACCATTTAGGCAGGGGCATCAAGAAGCAAGGAAGATTAGCAGTAGTTTAGGATTAGATAGATACATCATTTTTGCATAAACCCTTAGGGGGTATGTAATAAGGCCTATTGGCCAGTTGTATTGTTGAATCCCTTGTGGCAAGGTTTGTGAATCCTTGTAATTCACCCTTGTAGCCAATATTGCATGTAATAATTCCCTATTAATTAAGATTCATGTTTTCTTATCACTTTACTGTGTTATTTTTGTTGTGTTGACTCATTGTAGCACGGTCTGAACTATTCCTTTTGGAACCCTCCTACTGTGACTACACCAAGAGATAATAGTGGAAGAGGAAGAAGCTCCGGAAAAGAATCCTAAGTATGTGTACAAGAATCATTCCGAAGATAAAATCATTGGAGATCAGAGAAAAGGTGTACTAACAAGGAGAAGAGATGTTGTGGTAGAGGAATAGGTAAGCTTTTGTTTACTCTCTAAGGTAGAACCTATAACAATAATTGAAGCATGCAAGGATGAGAATTGAATCAAATCTATGTAAGAAGAACTGAGGTAGATTGAGAAGAATCAGACATGGAAACTGGTCCCAAGACCAGCAAACAAGAATGTGATAGGAACTAAATAGGTTTTTAAGAGCAATTTGAATGAGAATGGAGAATTTATCAGGAACAAGGTTAGGCTTGTGTGTAAGGGCTACTCACAAGTGGAAGGAATATATTTTCAAGAGACTTTTGCTCCAGTGGAAAGAATGGAAGCCATTAGGATGTTTTTGGCTTTTGCAACACATAAAGACTTCAAAGTGTATCAAATGGATGTCAAGTCTCCATTCTTGACTGGTGAATTAAAAGAAGAGGTATACATTGAACAACGGGAAGGTTTTCAGTTATCATAAAATTCTAATATGGTTTGCAGGTTGAAGAAAGCTTTATATGGACTCAAACAGACTCCTAGAGCTTGGTATGCAAGATTGGATAAGTACTTATTGCAGCAGGGATTCAAAAAGGGTACCGCAGATAGTAACCTTTACTTCAAGGTTGAGAGAGATCAAATATTGATTGTGGTTGTGTATGTTGATGACATAATCTTTGGAGAAAACGAGGAAATATGTAAAAGGTTTACAGAGGATATGCAAAATGAGTTTGAAATGTCAATGTTTGGGGAGATCAATTTCTTCCTTGGGTTACAAATTAGTCAATCTAATAAAGGTATATTCATCTTGCAATCAAAGTATGTCAAGGAAATGTTAAATAAGTTTGGAATGGAGGACTCCAAACCAACATGTACTCCCAGGGTTACTAGTTGTAGTTGAGAAAAAATGATGAAACTCCTAAGACAGATTAGAGCAAGTATAGATCCATGATTGGTGGATTGTTATATCTAACTACTACTAGACTGGATATCATGCATGCAGTATGTCTTGTGGCAAGATTTCAAGAAGATCCCAAAGAATCACATGTCGTAGCAATAAAAACTATATTTAGATATTTGAAAGTCACTCCAGAATTTGGTCTATGGTATCCTAAGGATATTGATTTCTCCTTGAGCGCTTATACAGATCCAAATTGGGTAAGTTGTACAGATGATAGAAGAAGTACAAGTGGAGGTGCTTTCTTTCTTGGAAGAAGATTGGTTTCTTGGTTAAGTAAGAAGTGGGATTCAGTATCATTATCTATTATAGAGGCGAAATATATTGCAACATCTTGTTGCACATAGGTGTTGTGGACATAGGTGTTGTGGACACAGGTGTTGTGGACACAGGTGTTGTGGATGAAGTAGACATTGAAGGATAACAAAGTATTGTATGGTGAGCCTATTCCTATCTTGTGTGATAATACAAGTTCTATCAACATTTCAAAAAATCTAGTAATGCATTCAAGGACAAAGCATATCTCTCTTTGGTATCACTTTCTAAGAGAGTTGCAAAGAATGAAGTGAAGTTGGAGTATGTGCCTACAAAGGATCAAATAGCAGATATTTTCACAAAGGCTTTTCCAAAAGATACATTTGAGTATCTCAAGCATAAGCTAGGGTTATTTCCCTTGGACTTCTTTCATCTAGATGCATAAGTTGGTGCATTTACCCAAGTGAGCAATTCAAGATTTATTCTTTGTCCTAGACTGATTAAGGCTACCTCTCAAGAGGAGTAGGCAGTGGTGTCTTTGGTTGGTGCAATCAGAGGGAGCATATCTTGTGCCCCTAAGGGGGAGAGAGTAGTGGAGAGAGATCGGTGAAGAGAGAAAGAGTGTTGGACAAAGTAAATGGGAAAGAAAGTAGTTTGCAGGTGTTGTCTGAAGTGAAGTATGTAGGTGTTTCCCTTTTCCATTGATGTCAAAGGGGGAGAGAGTGAAGTCTAAAAAACACAAGGAAAGAATTGTAAGAAAAGAGAGAAAGTGATGCCTAAAATGTAAGAAATATCCCAGGGGGAGTGTTGCTTGATGTAGGGTTGCTTTTGTGAGCTTGTGTCATCGTCATAGGGTTGATTTTGTTGATGATGATTTTTTAGAGTTGTTGTCATCAATGACAAAGGGGAAGATTGTTGGAAATTAGTGTTGTCATTGATGTCGACGGGGAGATTGTTGGAGATTGTTGCACTATGTTATCTTTAGTATTGTCATTGTCAACCTATGTCAACGTCTAGTGTGGTCATGATGAGAAGGTCCTTATGGTGTTGTGTAGGTGTTGTTGATGCAACCGATTCACTTGGTTTCCAAGTGATTTTGAGAAAATTTGAATCAAATCATTAGCCTAAGGTCTTGATTCTCAACTCATTTTAAAATCAAATCAATCTAACCTTTGATCCAAAACCAAATCAACCCATCTTCAAATCCAAATCAACCTTAGCAAGTAAATATAGGTCATTCAAAGTCATTTATTTCCACACACAAATTGAAACACCATGTTAAACAATCACTCCAAATCCCATTGAAATTCATCATATCAAACAAAAACCATTTCAACTCCTATCCAAATACAAACCATCACCTTAAAAGCAAATCATCCCTTTATGCCACCAATAACTAGATCACACACGAAAAAAATGTGGACTCCCACAACTAAAACCCTTTTGGATCAAATTTTGGATACAATACACAAGGTGATATCCCATCCTCTCATGCATATCATGACAACACAAATGGCCCCAAAAGTCTTGTCAATCAACTTGAGTATTCGCCTTAGTTTCAAGAATTCAAAAGACCTTCCTCGAAAACTCATTGACATAGGAGCCAAACTACCCCACCAATATGACATGTAAAAACTTAGCAACATAATTCACCAAGAACCAACCTCATCATCCACATTCAAAAATCCTTGGGGGCATCTCCCCTCTCTTCCACCTCATGACAATCCCATTGACCAACAAGCAGGAGATAGTGTGCCACCACTACCTCCTCCTCATGTGTCATCTTCCAATCCTTCTCCACAAGAATGGTCTTTCCAATCCAACCTAAGGTTTAAATGGCACACAACCATCCTAGTCAAGGAAATCCTTCATCATCTTCAAATAAAAACCTACATAAAAAAGAACCCTCTTCAAACCTATCGTGAATCAAAATCCCATCCACAACATTCAACCAATACATTCCTCCTTTGACTCTACCACATTCATCATTTCCACCTATGGAAAGCCTCATCCAATCACTTCATCCTTTATCCATCCCTCATTGAACAATCCTAATATAAGCCATGTTCCCACAATAATCTATATCACCCCACTTCAACATATCCAACATCTTATCAACGTACAACATGACCATTCATCTCTCATCAACCTTCCTATCAACAAAAAAATCACTTTCAAATCCCCTTCATTTCATCTATCAACAACCTCCACCCATTAGTTATATTCCATACCAACCTCCTAACCCACCTCTTCGGACCCCCTTTGACCAAGAGTGGCAAGAGATGAAAATGCTCTCAAAGGGTTACAAAGTGGGGCAACCAATGACAAAAACAAAGAGTTTGAAGACCTTTTCCTCTACCCTTTTGATCGACCAATCACAATGGTACCCTTTCCCCTTGACTTCAAAATGTCAAAGTTTGATAAATACAAGGGAAAGGGAGACCCCTGAGACCACATCAAAAAGTTTTCCACAGCTTATCAAGAGGTCACATATGACATGTACTTGATGTGACTTTTCCCCCATAGTTCGAGAGGTCAAGCCTTAGAGTAGTTCATACACTTAGCTCCAAGAACTGTTACTACTTTTGTTGACTTGTTAGAGAAGTTTGTAACTCACTTCAACAATGTTGAGCATGAGATAACAATGTTAGACAATGTAACATGAGAGCTCTATCACCTTTCTATAACAATGGAGGGGTCTCATAGGTCATTTTCCTTGGCCAATCCCCGAAAAAAATATAAATTTTTCATACTTTTGTCACAAAACTCAATAAAGAAATGGCCTTCCATATGGAGGTCCATTGTGTATCAATGTTTGACAAAATCATTGAAGTTAGCTGAAATGATGAACGTTTCTTTAAAGATAATAAAATACATAAATACTTCACCTTCCAATTAACAAATTCATGCACTCGATACCTTGGTAGCCAACATATAGAACTCAAGCCTTTCCCTCTCTTGTTGCACACATCTCTATCTATTATAATTGCATTAAGGAGAATTGGCCTAGGGAAAGGTTGGATAGATGTTACCAACAGGAATTTCCACTTGGATATCATTTCAAATAATTATCCCATTAGTAATATGTCACAAGCATGCATGGGGCATAAAACTTATGATTGTTTTTTATAAAATATTGGTTTATATAAAAGCAATTAGTAAATGATAATGAGACTCACACTACAATGTCTAATAAATGATGAACTTTGCAATTCAAAATGTAAATAATATGTATATAAAAATGGCATTTCATTAATTGATGGATTAAAATATAAATTTATTGAACACCATAAGAATTGCATAAAACATCATACAATACAATCTAATTAACATTTATTGTAGAGATAAATTGTACAAAAATATAGTTTGGTCCTTTCCCTCTATTATCTAGGTAATATTTATAAAATAATGTGTCAAGAAGAACCCATTTGCCTCACAATGAGGTGTATGATTTGCTCGCATTCATGTCCAATGCATCATGGAAATTTTTCTCCATTTGTTTTTCTTTGATATTGAACTTACAAAATTGTTGCACAAGTTCACATTGCCCTTTGCTTCACATCATAGAAATTATTAATGTATATTATATTCACTACAACAAACTATTTTGTGAATATCTGTGCTCTATCATGTAGTTTGATCAACTTCTTTTGGTTGACATTATAGTCATCACTCATTTATTTACAATTTAATTATGTATTAGTATGTGCAAATACCACATTGGCACATTAAAGGGTTGCATTGATTACAATCAATAAGGGCTTTATAATCTAAATGTTTAAGCTTTCTCCCATCTCTTAACCATGTCATACAAAACGTGTACTTAAAATCAAATAAATAAGAAAATGTAGTTTGTCAGAAATGTTTATGACCCGCATTAATTTCGATATGTGCATAGTAAAATGTTTGTATCAATTAATCTATCATTGATTGGCTAACATAAAACAAACACAAAAAAGTTATATGTTTAAAAACATGCATTGAAACATTATCTAGTTCAAAAAGTCATATTAAAACAACAATTAGATAGCTTTTAAAATAATGTCTATCTTATGTTCAAACAAGTGTTAAGTACCTTATTGGTAATGGATGGCATGAACTGCTTCTGCATTTTCTACATCTTCCTCAACAATCGATGTTGGCCTTCCTGCATCCAAAACTTTATCAGATTTTCTCCCTCCCACAAAGCAAGATGGTGCCATGGGAGAGACGTTTGCTTGGGCTTTTCCCCTTTGTCAAGTGGTTGTGAGGGTTTCTTCAGGCAAAATACCCTACATCGCGCCCTGCACAGGATTTTGAACCCACATCCTTTATTAGTTGTGGCAAGCAAGGCAGTAATGCTGGTGCAAATGTTTCTTGGCCAAACTACAAGTCTACACTAGATTTCGGGTGTTTGGGATCGACTTTTGTTCCACATTTTCACAGTGGGGCAAATCAAAACCCTTTCTAAGTTCGTCTTTCTTTGAACACACCAGAGATTTGTCTGGATAGTGTCGCTAGTGATAGAAAGGTCTATTTACAAGCCCATGCTCTTGTTTGCAGATTCATGAAGGTATGGCCAAAATTAATTGATCTTCATTCATAGATAAGCACGAATTGGAAAGATTATTTGGAGGAAGAAATTAGTATATATCCCTGTGCAAAAGAATTTTTTATACTAGAATTTGATTCAATAGAAGATAGAGAAATGATTCTAAATACTGGGCCTTGGTTTTATCAAGGAGATTTCTTGTGTATGAAACCCTAGTTCCCTTTGTTTCATCCATGAACAGAGACATTTTCTTCTTCCTTTCTATGGGTTCGGTTACCTTACCTTTTATTACAGTTTTGGGAAATTGACTATTTGAAGGCGATTGGCAATGGGTTGGGCAAGTATCACAGTATTTCAAAGGAAACAATTAACTGTGAAAATTCAACTTTTGCTCGTCTTTGGGTCGAAATGGATGTTACAAAAGGGCTTTCGACAGAGATTTTTCTCAAAGTTGGCAATAGACGATGGCGTCAACCATTAGACTACGAAAAAATGTCCTTCAAGTGTAGAAGATGTTTCGCAACATGCTACTGCACAATGTGGCAGAGGTCAAACTAAGGATAGCAAGCCTTCTTGGTGGGATGGTGTGGTATCCCATCACTATGTAATTTCTCCCTCTAAGCAGAATGATTCCCGTATGTTTCAAGAAAATGTTCCAAGCTCACCGCTTCTATCTCAAGAGGTCGTGCCTATAAGAAGTCAAAAGAGGATCTCCCAATGGCTTCTCCATCCCCCTTGGTGAAAACAGATTCGCTACACAGGAACTCTGAAATTTCTTCTATTTCTTCAGATGCAAGTGCTAATAATGAAAATTTGAAGGTGGAAAACAACAATTATCCTCGTGAATCTAAACAAGAATGGACAGAGGTGAAGAGGAAGAAAGTGCCATCAACAAAACAAAAGCATCCAATGACACTAAGATCCTCTAAAAAAGGAGAAAATATGTAATACGAGGTTTTTGCAAAATTTAGTCTAAAATATGTGATCTGGAACTTTAAAGTAATAGAAAGAGCCCTATCCTCTCTGATAGCAATTTTCCAAAAACAAACAAAGTGTTAAGTACCTTATTCGATTCCACTTATGTTAAAAGGGGTACTTCAAAAGTTTTGAGGCTTATAATGACCTATTTACCTTCTTCTATAATGATTGAGAGGAAACAATGTTGCCCAAGTGGAGGATTTGCAGTTTGTAATTTGATACTCGTGTTAAAACAACAATAAAATATTATGTAGTTTAATACTTGTGTAAAGAAGATAAAATATGATACCTAGGAAAAACAAATAAGATATATTTTTACTTTATAGCTAGAAGATAAATGAATCTCCTACAAAGGAATTTGCAATTATGCAACTCACATTTACGATGGATCTTGAAACACTTGAATCACAAGATGGTAAATTTGGTGCACTTTTTACTTATGGTGAGTGCATAGGTAACAAAATAGCAATATTTTACTTTTTTTATTTTTTTAATACTAATTAATATGCAAACAAAAATCTAAGCCATGGTTCATTAAGTGAGAACATGCAATCTAGTATTTTAAGTGCACAACTAGTCATATCGTGAATTCAAGTCTAGTATTTTTAGTGCACATATAGTAATATCTTTAGGTATTCAAGTTATTAATTTGATTCATTTCTCTAAATTATTATAATAAATTTAGATTAAAACAATTAACAAGAATTATGCCAATAGTGGCATGGTATGATGGTTAAGTTGTTGTGGTGTTGTTGCCATCAAGGTTCAAACCCCACTTGGGTATAATTGTTGAAGGTTTACATTGGGGATGAGGTCCCCTGTTTGTGACCTCACCAATTCATAGCTCTGGGTTAAAAGCGTTTTCCCCTTAAAATAATAAAACAATTGACAAGAATTGGATTGAAAACTATGCACAAAGTCAAGTGATTGAAATACTAATTTGTTCTCTATCCATACCGATACAAATAGGGGTGTTATTTTATTCCTTGGTTGTTCTCTTAGTGGGTGTAGGGATCCATAGTATGTTGTCCACTAATTTTTTTTAGTCTTAATAAATCACTACCCAACTTAGCTTACACGCATATTAAATTAATTCCCTTTAGTGTACACATTGAATATAAATGAAAAAGAGATCTCATAATATTCTTATAAAATCAAGAGGATTTTTCCCAAATGGAATATAAAACATAAAAATCAAGAATAATCTTTCAAAAGTGGAATATAAAAAATGTGTCAAAATAATCATTGGAAAACCCACTTGACCACCCAAGTGGTTTCACATAAATTTATTTCCAAGATTGTATAAAGCACAAACCTAAGCATATATTTTACCCCCTTAAGATCAAATCAACTATAATAAAGATTGCTTACTCTTTACTCACATATTTGAGTCGTTGGTGACTCCCCATATTTATTAGCCGATAGGCTATATATAGTGCGAACTTTCACTTGAAACCTGTCTCACGCCGGCAAACTACTCAACTTTTCCGTCATGGTTTCAGTCAAATGCAAAATTCGATGAAGGCTGAGAAATCAAAGTAAATCAGATCTCTGAATCATTATTAGCCGATAGGCTATATATAGTGTGAACTTTCACCTGAAACCTGTCTCATGCCAGCAAACTACTCAACTTTTCCGTTATGGTTTCAGTCAAATGCAAAATTCGATGGAGGCTGAGAAATCAAAGTAAATCAGATCTCTAAATTAAATGAAAGTGAATCTTGCAAAATCAAATCTTATCTATCGTCCAGACTGTAGATTTTCTCATGGGTGTCATTGACAGCTTGACACAATTTGTGCAAAATCTCGAGGCAAGTCAGTTGTTCAACCTCAATTGTTCATTCTTATCCTTATCTTTAGCACCACTATTCACCGACTGCAAGAGACTAACTGCCCAGTATTTGTTATAAATAACATTGTATCGAAGTTATTGAACTTTGAAAAAATGCTGAGGAATATAAGAATTTGAAGCAAACTGAAGGACATGGTGCACTTGTTACACGAAGCATTGGAAGTACAAAATAGGGACACGCTAGCTTTTCCGTTAAGGATCCTTTCATTTTGGGGTTTTTTTCTATGTTTTATTTGGATGCTTCTTTGTTCTGCATTGAATAAGTATGTTCCTATTTAACATTAATAAGATCTAATTTATGGTATCAAGAGTCAGTCTGTGTTCATGTTTTGTGCAGCAATACTTGCACCATATTACAGGTTGGAGTTCTAATTGAGGAACCTTTCCCTATGCTTGCGTTGGACCAAGTCTGTTCGTTGGCTTTTGACAGTATTAGGGAAATGATTCGGACCCAGAAATTAGTTGATGAATGTTTGCATTGAAAGGAAGGAAACCTTTTCACAGACAAGCTCGGTTCAAATGGTATTGGAAGGGGAAACAGAGAGGAAAATCTCAAAATATGAGAGGCCTGCAAAGTATCCTTGATTACTTCCAATATGTTGATATTGGAACAGAAATTTCCAGTTTTGTGGAGGTAATTCCTAAATCAACATTTGTAGAAAAGTGATAGATAATTATTACAGGTTTACACATGTTTGAGAACATATAAGGAAAGGGTTATATTGAATGCACAACTAGAATTATTGAGGTGCATATTAAGCACTTAAATTCAGTCAGTCAAGCTTTGTTTATATAGGATGGGTAGACTGGGAAATAATATATGCATATTACCTCATGCACTCTTGTAAATACTAGCTACAGTTGTGAGCCATTTTGGCTTGAATGTTTGGGATTTACTTTTGACCAAAACTGAACCAGTTGATAAATTCATACAAGCAAACTAATTACAAATTCTATAACAAACCCACAAAAAAATAGAATTAGAAAACCATCTCTACAAGATTTCATAATTTAGGGCAAATTGAGCAATAAGAAATGTGAGTCTTACAACCACCATAGGTCCTAATTGTTTCCTCTATGGATTTTTTGCAGTCCTCTTTAGAAACATTAGCAGCAATACATAAACATGGGGAGCACCAATGGAGGTGGACTTATCAACAACAACCTTAAGTTGGTTTCTTCTTGCAACTAGCACTAAATTTGCTCCTTTCTTGGCATATTGATAAGCCATTTGTTGCCATCAAACAAAGCATATGATCAATACATCTCAGATTTTACAAAACAATTGAACATTACACACCGGGCTTTCTTCAAAACACATACTTCTCCAATTCTAGAAGATGAACCGGTGATTGGAACCACTTTGCCCTGCATATTCTCATAAAATATGAAATGGTAAAGCCACCCACACATCTTCATCAATGCCAATGCCAATGCCAATGCCAAGAAGAACATCGCCAATCAAGGAAATGTTAAATTCTGAAACATCTGTATCAAATCCATCTTTCCAATCAATTTCAAAAATTGCATAGAATAGTTTGGACTCTGAGTGTTGCCTCTCTGTTTTGAGCACCGTCTCCTTATAAGCAAATGGGATATACATTTGGAAGACGTGTGTAAGTGTACATTGACAGATAGTCCATGGAGCATCATCTCCTTATTGTTTCCATGGGGAGCTTTGTGAGCGCCACGTTAATTGTAAAAAATATTGCAATGCCATGTGGTTTATAAGGAAGCAAGGTATTATGCATAAGTATTTAGGCCTAAATTAGAATGCTAGAATTAATGAATATATATAATTGTAAATCTAAAATTAATCACAAAAATATATGTATAGATGAAGAGTTCAGTTTTTTCACTCCATAAAGTTGCATTATGTTCTTAGTTGTCATGGTGTTTGGTATTATTTTAAATTATATGTAATTTCTAATGGTTGTATATTTATATTATCTTTTATTCAATTTTGTATTTATTTTGATGAAATATCTTATATGTAATAGTTATTGATAATTGATAATTTTTTAATTAATTTCAATTATGATTAATTTTGTAAATTTTTATCTGTTTACTATGGATCATCTTGCCTGCACATAACAAATACAAGTGGTCAAGACATCAACTATGAGTATTTGTAGATAGATACGTGTTGTATTTTGAATTTTCAATAGGTATAGCACAATACTTCAAAAATTTGACCAGTACTCTTAAATAACATGATAATAACATGTGCTTCTTTCTCTTAATATGACATTTCTTGTTTTTCATTAGTTACTATTTCATTTTTTCCGAAACACATATAATGCTTAAAATACAAAATTCAATAATATATCAAGTTTGAATGGTTTTCTTAAAATTTTATCATAAAAGATAGTAGAAAATTGGGTGTCATCAATTTAGTTTACAATAAGAGATGTTGACAATTTTGTTATAGTACAATAAAAAATATATAATACAAAATAAGACTTCAACATTTTCAACTACATATATTATTATACAATACAAAACAAGACTAACATTTTCAACCATTTATTTTCTATCGATGTATCCCTTGCACCCCTTTATGGTGCAAGTGCTAGTCATTAATTAATGAACTACAATCAAGATTGCTATGCAAAAAGACTAACGGCGTGTCCTTTTCTCCATTCCTATGTGCCATACCCACATGTCTAGCTTAAGACTTTACTTCACTCAACACTCAAAGTTGAATCATTAAGATAAGGTTGTTATGATGAGTTGTGTGCTCATTCCTTCCTCCCTAGCACGTAAGGCACTTCCTCGAGATATTACCTCGTCACCCAATACAAAATGGAGGACTAATATTTTTATTGGGTTCTAAAGTAAAACCCTAATGTATAGTATTTATAGTTAAACAAGTTCCCTCTTATTTCCACACCATTCCAAACACAATATAGATGGAAATATACAAAGCAAAAAGAAGATATAAAGGAAATAATAAAATACAATATATCAACACCTACTCTAATCATGAAATAAGCACACAAAAATAGAAATACATTACAAAATATAGCATCTGAAGGGCTTAAATTTTGGGGGAAAAACTTCCACAGCTCTAACTCGTCCCCCACAAGGTGATGACAAACTAATTTGCAATCCATTCTCTATTCCTTTTTACTCTTTTTATTATTCCCTCCTTCAATTGACTTACAAAAAATCCGGTTTTTTTTTTTTTTCATTCCACCGATGAAGAGCAGCCTCAGCCATGCTTGTTGAAATTGAGCTCTAATTAATAAAAGTTGTAGATTTCATTCAATAATTATCATCTCTTAGTTTAGTCAATTACTTTCCTTTGACTTGTCCAAATCTTTTGTTTTATCTTCAAATCATTCTATACACAATTTTTATTTTCTGTCCATTTTCTCCTAAACTCTATTTGTTTGTCACCAGCTCTTTTAAGTGTGTTAATATAGCTATCTTATCCCTTAGTTTCACTTATGATTTTCATTCTTTCTAATTAAAAAGAAAATGACTCCTTTAAAAAATCCACCTCACCTTAGTGACAATTCACCATGCTAGGTCAACTTGACCTTGACCAAGTTCCATTACGAACTCATTTCTTATGTCCCAAAATGCCATGTCACTAAAGCCACCTTACTGTTAACCCTACTTCATTCCCCATTTATGGAATTGTTCACCCTATTTACTCATACATAATAATGCTGTTATATGCAAATAAGCCAAATGCATAAATATTCACTTATCAATTTAAATATCTAAATTGTCACACATCAAATAATCAAATATGTTCAACTTGTATAATGCCCCAACATGATATATCATATACAGTATATGACATCAAAATATCTAATAAACGTCTAGCTCAAAAAATATAACTCAATATGCTCCTAAGTATGAAAATGTCATTATACAGCCCAATCTAATCACAATACATAAAGACCTAATACGAACAAGACAAAATGATAATAGCAACTAGTTCATAAAAGTTCTTAAAATATATTACAATAATAATTTAATTAAATATATGCATAATTACTCCGAGAATTTTGTTTAAGTTGCTGAAGAAATTAATAATTCTTCAATAAGTTATCTTTATAGACTCTAATACACAAATCATCGCAGCTTTAAATCTTACTGATACGACATGAAGTGCAATTGATAAGTTGATAAATTCAAAATACATTTCAAGCTTTTTCACAAAAGCCTTAAATATATCTTGCATTGTTTTTTATCTTACAGCGATGAATTGCGTTTCTAGTAAATCCTAAGCCATTTCCTATATATTTCTACAAGCTAGCAAAATTGGACATTTGGATAAAAATTCATACATCGCATTTTTTAACTTCAACTGCAAATGATTATTGAGGATGTTTTCGGATGAAAATAAACAGTTATTTTCTTTTGCATCAACACTACAAATGATTGTTTGGAGGGAATACCGTGACTTTTCTGGATGGTATTTTTTGTTAACTAACTCAATTTCACCGTGTGCAACGGTGACACATTGTTTAAAGGGAATATCATCAAATTTGTGGATTTTTTTTTGGTAGGAAATCCCTACAATTTCATTGTGTTTTTTTTATAATGTAGAAACATTTAGCTGATTATTTGGCAACTTAAACAGCTGAAATGACGAAGTCAAGTCGGAGAGTATTTTCATCTAGATAGTCATAAAAAATATGTGATCCTTTTACAACAATGTTCCCAAACACAAATCCCTACCTAGAACCTAATTAGCAGGCAACCTTCCCAAGCATTCTAACTAAAGAAAATTCCAACGTGAAAGGACCTTAAATGGGATGGGGCCATGCACCAACAAAGCTAGGTTTCGAACGAGCAAGGTATCCCAACAAGCTATTTATTCGGCATCATGGGGAGGAAGCAATCAATGGTCTAATAGCACCCTACCTTTACAGCGGGCAGCATAATGGGAAGGAATCCATGGTGGGATAATGGCCCCCACTCTCATGTCTTACCTACTCCCTTCTACATCTCCCCTCTTCTATACTTCCCTGTTGAACCTGTGCTCCCCTCCCCCACCTTCCCCACCATGCTCCCTATTATAGTTACAATCAACCCTCAGAGTTGGAATTATAGAGCAGGGATACCTATCAGGTATAGCCAAGGTGAGAAGGGGAATCAAATCACGGGGATTGAATCAGCATTAATAAACAGTCTGTGAACATAAATTATGTGAGCCTAGGAAGAGATTATCTTAGAACTCGTCTATGAACATAAATTTTAGATCAATCAATTATGTGAGTCTAGAATATTAAAAATACTGAACTACTAATGAGCATGAGTAGAACACTAGCATTGAGAATATGTATAACTTCAAGCCAAGCAACCATTCAATACAGTCAGCACAATGCAGGAACATGATCATCACCATTTTCCATGGCTGTCATTTGCTATGAAATCTTATTAACTCCAAATAGCCTCAGTCATCCCTATAGTAAGTTTCTTCACTTCCATCAAATGTAAAGAGAAGATTAGAAACAATCCAATAAGAAAATCAATGTGTCCATAATATTTTGGCATTATTGAAGGGATCAAGCAAGTATTAAGTTCATTTAATTTCTTATTAGTTGCTTTTTTACACCATAGCATGTTAATCAACATGTACCTAGAGTCATCTCAGAAAAGCATCAATCCATTTCTATAATCATCTCAAGAAAGCATCCCTAAAAAGTTATCCTTGTATTTGCATCAACAAAGGTTCGTCTCATGTTTGCACAGTTTTCAAATGTTAGAAATTAACCTGGTTAATTTATAATCTTGGTAAGAAAAGGACTGCAAAAGCTTAAGGCATGATTTTGCATTAAATTATTAGCTCTAGAAACGCAATCCACAAGTAAATTGATCATTCAAATAAAATGCTAAAAATAAGTAAATCCCGACTGCTTGCCAATATTTATCATCCATGATTAGTGAGCTTCTCGATGAAGACAAAGAAAATCCAATGGAAATGACATAAGAGATGGAAAAACGCCAGATTTATTATATTGCAAAACTGGATTATTCCAATCAGACTTGAACCCAAGACTGGAATCTGAACGAAGATGAGAATATTAATTTACTCAGATTCTTCACCTGTCCTGGTTCCCAAGACTGGGATATCTTGGTACCTTTTCTGCAAGCAGATATGGATGAGCAATATTAAAGAACACATGATTGAGTGTCAAATTAATTAAAGAAAATGTAGCAACAAATGCAGGGAACGATGAAACATACCACAAAGATGGAGCTTTGGTCCATAACATAGGTCCCATCAAATATTTTTTTTAAATATTTTCCCAAAAAATATTGCATTGCCATAAAATCTGTTAGAAAAAATTGAACAGTAAATACTATAAAAGCATTCTTTACTCTTTAAGTCATGGATCTGTAGTCTTCTTTATTTGGATGAAAGATTTGTTTGGTGAAATGTGTGATTCCCAGAACAGTTTATTGTGAGTCACAAATTTCCAACGGTTCATTGATTTGAGATGCCATGCACATGCCCAAATATGGGAGCAGAATACAGCAAATCATATCACATTTAATAGTTCAATTATTCAACATATTTTAAAGAAATGTTGAAGGAACATAAAATATTTTAGAATCAGAACATGTTCAAATACATTTGGGTGAGATATTTTTCAGATATGGCATATTGAACATTGTCACTGACAATCAGATAAAGGAAAAGAAAAAGCAGCAGCCTCAACAGTGCATCACCTAGGACTCCATATTAGGAACAATTCTGTGGTTTGATTCTCATTCAAATCAGATGATCCTGCCACTGTAGCATTGAGGATGCCATGCATCCATGCATGGTGTAGAAACTGATATTAAATAAAGCCCTGCTGAATTCATTGTGACATGGAAGGGACAATCTCGCACACATGTTTAGCATGCTAATAAGCTCCTCCCTTTCAGTAGTAATTTTTATCAGTCAACAATATTGTTTTGCCTCACTTTTACCAACACATTCTACTTTCCATCAGCTCCAGCTTGAACAAGAAGCATAACATTTCCAAGATGGTTCACTCAGGTTTGGCAGATAGCAATAAAGATGAAGCTGCCAGATTATAGGAGTTTATTGAGCAGATTATCATAGGAACAAGAAAAAAACTGGCCTTTTGTTGTTACAGAACCGAATGTAACTCCCCACTGTCCAGGTGAACAAGGATAGGCTATGAAAGATTTAGATAAAAACAGAAGCTCAATTTAAGCTCTTTGCTTCTTTTCATAAGACAAGATTGATCCAATGGCTCTGAATTGATCCTCCCGGTTATCAATCAGCTCAGTGGAAAGGATGAAGGCCTTACAAAAGTTCTCTCCCGGTTGAGCTAAGTACTCCATGTTTAGTGTATTAAACTTGACGAGCATTTGTGTGTTGTATGGCATAAGAGAACTGATTGTTTTTAACCAACACTTAGTTTTAGCTGTGATTTATCCAGTGATCCTCAGTGACACCGTCCATGGGAATTTTCTGCTGTTTCCTAAGGGGGGATGGGTACATAACTTTTGCCCCTCTATCCTCCTTTCCTCTAACTTCTTAATTTTTGGAGAGGTTCTAGGGATGCTCCCTCTACATGGGTGATGTCCTGGGATGTCTCCTGGGAACGTCCCTCAAAGGGAAACCCCAGGGGGATGTCTAGCCATCCCAATGTCCTGGGGACATCCCGATCCCTGTCCTTAAGAATTTTTCCAAACTTCAGAACTTTTTGTGATCTGATTGAATTTCATTTCTCTGGCTTGATTTGTTCCTGCTTCTTCAATGCCCTGTGTTACTAGTATATTATGTTCTTTGACTTGAAACTGCAAGTCTGTTGCTGTGAAAATATGGATCATAACAACTGCATCTCTGCTTGATGCTTTATTGTGACTGAAAACTTCATTATCTTGAATATTCAGATATTTACATTTGCCTCCTTGAAAGTAATTATTGTTTGTTGATTTTGTAGCCTTATCTTTCTTTGGATCAGTATCTTTGTCTATCTTGGAATTCAAGACTTCATTTGCTAATTGGTTTCAGAATGTTGAATAGCAAGCAGTGTTGCATGGAAATGGACGCAGTATCGGAAACAGATATGGTGAATTTTCAAGATCCCATTACACAGATACAGTTGGATACAAAAATTATAGAAATATAAATAGATTCAATTATATAAATATCTAAGGGTATAGAACATTACTTATAACTTCTATAATATTTATTTTGCTATTTTATGTTTGTGTCTCTAGTCATATACATATATATAAGCACGTGAATGTGCGTCATGTATACAAATTTTTTATTTTTTGGAAGTTTTGAATGTTTACATAAACCCTAAACTGGATACAGCAAGAAATGGTGTCGTGCCATGTCCAAATGTATCAGATACAGCCCAAATATAGGCTCGTTTATGGATATATCTAGATACTGTATCCATTCTGTATCTGGGAGTATCATATCCATCAACTATCTGATACACAGATATGAGTATATCCAGAGAGGGAAGAAGTATCCAGCAAGTCTCATGCTGTCAGTTTTGTGGAAGATTGAGTCCTTTGTCACCATGGTTTAATCTGGCATATTTGATATGACAAGCCATATTGATTTTACCAATTCCTGTGCTTGTGGTGTAGATGTGAGCTGACATGTCGCTGCTTCTTGACACAAATTTTGCTTGATACAGTTCTTGTTCTGTTTGTCTTTCTTTCAGAGTCTGATTAATTCCATAAACTGTATTCACAAGTTCTGTCCTCGTTGATTCTGTGGCTTTAAAATCTGCTTGATCAGTTATTATTGTGACTTCTGTCTGTGACTCTAATACAGAGTTGTCTTTGGAAACTTCAATATCTACAACTTCAGTATCATGGCTTTTTGGCACTTGCCTTCCTGATGCTGATGTTCAAAGAGTGTTCTCTTAGCAACGTTGTGCTGATTGAAGAAGAGGAAGAATTCCACAGTAAATCAGGTCTATTAAAAACACCTCGATTAAAGGCTGAGGCAAAGATAAGATTTCGCCATTCAAAGGAGATGTGGATATAAGAAACTTGACCATGGGTTGGCACAAATAGAGGTATATTCTAGTATTGATACACTTAGATTGGGACAAAGAAAAGTTCTCTGATAGATTTCAAAATTGCAAAGCATGATTTAACTTGGTTTAAAGTCTTATATTTTATGGCTTTAAGAAAACAAAGCTCCAATTATCTCATGGGATCAATTTAAGAAATTAATAAAGATACAAGTTTACCCACTATATCATATCAAGAAAAAATGTATGGTGTGGCAATTTTTAAAACAGGAAAAATGTATTGAGTGGCAACTTTTGAATCAAAAACAAGGGCAAAATGTGCAAGAATACACTATTAAGTTTCAAAGAAGAGCTGTCCAAATGAAGATGAAATGTTGATGAAATACAATGGAGGCCTTCATAACCATCTTTGGGGGCCCATATTGCTCTCTACGCAAGGCACATTGATGAAGCATGTGCACATGCTCACTACCTTGAAGTAGACAGTTCTCCATCCTCTCCAATGACAAATGGAGCCATGGCCAAGACAAAGAAGGCAAGTGCTACAAACATCAAAGAAAAGTTTACAAGGTTTTGTGACCATTGCGATGCAAGTGGTCATATGGATAAAACTTCCTGGTAGCTACATCCAAAAAGGTGTCCTTTCTGAAAGATGAAAAGAGTAGGAAAACCACTAAGCCTACAGTTGTTGAAAGGGGAACTATAATTGATTGCATTCATAGGTTGCCTCAAAATTTCTTGCACTACAAAGAAGATGAGTTTTAATCTTATGGTACAAGAGAAAAGGAGGCAAACAGATTTGTTTAGCATTAAGATTCAATTCAAGAATGTTGAAGTTGAGGCACATTTTAATTCTTGTTCCCAAGCTAACCTTATTTCTTAAGAATTGGTTGTAAAACTTGGTATTGAAACTTATACACAACCCAAGTCTTGCTTTGGGTTGGATCAAAGGTGTTAATTTATCCATTAATAAGCAATCTAGATTGAAGTTTATTGTTAAATGTATTGATAAAGTGGTTTTGGATGGTGTGTTTATAGATCATGTGTGGAATTGTGTTTGGCAGCCCCTGCATGTATGACAGGAAAATTGTATACTGCTGAATGGTCCAACAATTATCACTTGATCAAGGAAGAATACAGCTTCATGTTGAATGGTTACAAGGGCAAGAAGAAGCAACCTAATAACCTGAATCTCAAACAAGGAGGATGTTAAACAGAAGCACCTGGATAATTCCTCTTAAATGTGAGAAAAATAATATTCATATAATTATTTCAGCTAGTTCAAAAGCTTTTAGTCACACTTTCTGAGTTGAAGATACAAGCTTTCTACATCTTGGTTGGAGTGGTGCCAAGTAAGCTTTGTCGTCCATCAAGAGGAAAATCCCTCATTTTCTTTGACTTCAGAGTTTTTGGGGACCATAAGCCTCAATAGTGGAAAATGTAATTTATAAAAGAATCAAATGATTTCACAAGTGAAGTGAAACACAGTTCAGAAGACATGTGAAGAAGGGCACAGACATCAAAACGAAGAAAAACGAAGTGTTACAAGACTTAGCACAGAACTTCCAATTTCACTATATGTCGATTTTATAACTATCAGCAATTGTGAAGCAACAAGAGCAATTTCATACTGAAGCAGCAGTTTTGACATGTGTTCTGAAATGGCCTGTAACACCCAAGAATACTTCAAAGTTCAAACTCCTCTTCCATTCAATTTCTGAGATTACTTAAGGGTCTATCCAAGCCTATTTATTAGTTGTGAGGCATCAATAGGAGGATTTAGATTGAATTGAACTGAATTTCAAGAGAGTTCATAGATTCAAGTCAACTGTATTAGGAAAAAGTAGAACTAAAGCGTATAAGAGAGCTCTTGAATTCATCTTGCAGAATCAAATTCCTTAGTTTTAGGCTAGCTTTTTGTCCAAGAGACCTAAGATTGTACTTGCATATTAAGATAGTGGATAAATGAGGTAAATCTTTGTCTTCTTTTGTGGTGTTGAATGCTCTTATTTTCCTTCAAGTTCATAGTTAATTTGCTTGTCTAGAAAGTGCATATCATTAACTCTTCATACAAGATCTGTATCGGATGACTAGTTTATAGCATAGCTATCTCTATTTTACAGATGAGTGAGGGTAGATTTCATGATGTGATAGGACCAGACATTTGACTGGAGAAATGAAAAATGTGTTGGGGCAAAAGCTAATAGTAATAGTCATTTGTAAAGAAGGTGAGAGGAGTATGGGTTAGATCAACATGTAACTATAATATACAGTCTTCTAACATTTTGTATATTGACTTTGGAGTTATAGCCCATGTGACCTAGGGGCTATGCTGTGCGGTAGTATTACCATAGGTGGCAATAAAATTAGTTTCATGTGCTTGAGTGTTGGCTTCTCTAAGTCAACTGTGCTACAAATTTGATCAAGTGGTAATTTTGCAGCTTTTCCTTTGAGAGTGATGAGACAACTGAATCCTAATTGATTGCTGGTTTGGGCAAGGGATTCCCCCCACTGTATAATTTCACTTTCCATGTTGGATATGAACTTCCTCAAACCATTCATTAGTTCCATTATCTATGATATTATGTGCTTCATTTTCCCATTGTTGTTGGAGTGTCTAGCATTCAGCTCTGATTGCAGTTTTTCCTGTCTTTCCTTGGTAATGAGATTGATGATAATATAAGAGTCTCCCAGAAAGGCAGAAAATATGGTTAACTACTTCCAATTGGAGCCCCCAGTGCAAGGCTAGCATCTTGTACTATGCTGTTAGTTAATGATCAGTTCACCCCTATAGTTTCTGATTACACCTAGGTTCACTTTGGCAGTCCACTCAAAATTTAATTTGAAATAGAGGAAGGGCCACACTCATGCTTACATCTTACCCCTACTGATCCATAATAAATACAAAAAAATAATTATAATTCTATTGATTGAGTCGATCAGCTATATTTAGTTCATGCAATTAAAACAGGGCTTAAGGCATGCTTTTAACCTCATTACAACAGAAATCAGCAGGGTGAAAATGCAAAATAGAAGCAAATGCGCTAGGGCTAAGAAATGATTAAGATATCCTAGAGCCACACAGATTGAAGAACAAGTCCAAAGTGGCTTTTTGGGCTTGGGACAAAAACCATACAGAGTGTAGATGATGACAAAACCGCACAGATATTTCAACTCATGACAAAACTATACATCATGAACATGGTGACCAAGGTGAGTTTAACTTCATGCAGAAACTGTTCATATAAGACAAAATAGCAGAACTAAGCATCCAAAGATAAATTGAATTGTTTCTTTGACTGTGTCTTTATGTGAGAGCAATTAGAATCTTTTGTACAACTCATCTGCCCATCCCTTAGCATAAATATACGTTCTGGGGATCAAAGAAAGGATTCAATTGTGTTGAAGCAGTCAGGCATACTGAATAAGCAAGTCAAGCTAAGAGCACATCATAGAGATGCTAGCAAAAGCAACAATGCATTTGAAAGCTAAAATTGAGCAACTGGCTTTGTATAAACTTGCCAGATGATAGTAAAGATGAGGAAACATTACTTCACACTTCTGGATTTTTCCCACATTGGTTTTTAAAGGGTAAACTATTTTGGTTTATCTCTTTTTCATGTGTGTTCTATTCATTAGGTTGCTTACTTTAATTCAATACAAATATTTCACTATCTCAAACACTTCAGAATGCATCTACTTGTCACACTCAGCTGATTACAGGCATATTACTTGTCCATAACAGAAAATAGAAGTAATGCTCAGCATGCTTTTTGTTGCACTCTTGGTTTAATGGAATAAAGAATGTTCACATGTTGATAGCAGAATAGGAGTATGAAATCTGATACATAGACACTGTAGACATGTATATGAGCATGTACACAAATGCATAATGGATATACGATGTAGATGGCAGCCAGGAGTTGAAGTAAACATTACTTTTGCAGCCTTAGATTGTTGTTGCAGTGGCATAGAACTTTGGAACAGTAGACAAATTATAGCCTTTGGTTAACCCCAGACACAGTGTCCTCTCCAGCTTAAATGCATATAAAATTGGCCTGTTTGGTAACTCTATTACCCAGCTTCTGTCTATGCTTGATGATGGGCAGTAAATTTTACCATACTCAATGTGGAATGTAAGGCCCACATATTTCTGCAATCCCTGTCAACACTCGTACTTATTGATATATTGTTCAACACTCATTTTGATATTCAGGATGTTACTCAGATAATCATTCTAGTTTGATTTATTTAATTTACATATGATGCTAATAGATGTTACATTGTGATTCTGGATTCTGCTTATTAATTAATTTATAAATTTTATCATGCAATTATTTAAACTTTTTTTAAAAGGAATTAATTTGATGTTAATTGTGATATTGTGTTAAATGTCCATAAGTAGATTTAAATGTAATGCTGTTTAAGATGCTAATTTAAGTCAATTATGAATAGTAAAATGATGTGAAATTTAACATTGGGTTGAGAAATTGATTTTATAGATTGAGATGTGCATTATGATCATATGACTAGTTCCATATGCAATATCATGTGAGAAGTACTTAAATGTGTAGTTGGTTTAACATGTTATGATGGTGTTTCGGTTATATATTACCATGATGGATTCAATGTGTAAATTAAAGTGTACAGCAGGTTGGCAAACAGAGTTAAAGAGAATTGCCAACCAATTCACTGTCTTGCACCACACTTTGGAGTAATGAGACAATTGGGAGTAATGAGATAATTGGCTATGTTTTAACCCACGACACCACTTAGCCTTGCAAGTGTACCTAAGACCCCCTTATTCTAACCTTGTATTATTAATAGAAACAGGTGTTTTATCCTTATATGAGACTAATTTTTGTTTGGTTAGTTTAAATGTGTCCTATATGCAGCATTTATATCAATATTATGGAGTATCAATTTCCTTGGTGTAGAATCTGGTTGAGAATTTGAAGTATTGATATGAGGAGAGTATAATCATTCCAAATCTACACCAAATAGCTGGAACAAAAGCAACTATGGCCAACTGAAAAATTTATCCTTCCTCTAAATCCAGAGATCTGGCTGTCTCATTATCGGCATGCTGAACTATGTCAAAACTACCATTGCTAAAATGCTCTGTTTCAACCCAGTAAAGACTGAGTTTTGATACCCTTTTTTCTTAAGGCATTTCAAGTTGTATGTAATATTTTCCATTTGTCAACTAGTTATGTGACAAACATTTACACATTTTCTTTAAAAAATAAAATTTCCCCCACTGTTCCCCATGGATGTGTCCCTTGGGTGAAACCAACATACCATGGGATGGGGTTGGTGGGTCGGGGATGGAATGTCACCCCATCGTCCCTTTGAGCACCACCTGCAAAGGAGGTCGTCAACAAGACAGCCCTGCAAGGTAGGGAATGTCCCTGGAGATGTTCCCCTCTACAGGGTGCATCCAGGGACAAACTGCCATCCCCAGGGCGGCCAAGGGATGTCAAGACATCCCTCAACTGTCCAAGGGAGGATAACGCATCTCCACACCTTTAAAAGAAAAACATTTTCTTAAATTGCAGCTAAGCTCTGTAAACTTTCTTTTCATGAAAGTTTACAAGTTCATGAATCCTCATTACTATTCCATGTGAATCAGGCAAAACAGAAAAAAAGAACAAAATTAATTAGAAGAACCACTTCAACTGTGCAGCACTCAACTTCAGTACTCACGCTGTCTATAACAAACCACTCCAATGTAACATTTACACTATTCTCTTCATTCAGCTTTAATTTTTTTAATTTTAATTTAAATCTCTAACTTAATAATAAATATCAGTTGATTTATTTTTCTTTTTTCGTTTTTAAAACCCTAAGTTACCGGTACGCCCAGAATTGGCCTCAGGTACGAAACGAAACAGTATAAATACGGGGTACAGTACAGATACGGTACAAAAACGGCCATGAAACGGTTTTCAGACTGTGGATACGGGCAGGAAACGAAATGCCACCTGTGGGTACAAAAAGTTCATTTCCGGTTTGAACCCGGACAGAATCCACGTCAACTTTTTTGGCTATTATCTGATTTTTTCCCTTCAAAGGCTGTAAATTGTGATTTTTTTTCTCATTTCAACTTTGCTCACATTTTTCTCCAACAAAACAGATTGTTTTTTAGGGTTTCTCAAGTGCTGAATATTTTTGATATCTTTAGGATGGCTGAGATATTTGATGAAGAGCAGCTGAGTTAAATTAGGCATGAGTAAAATGTTGGAGATTCAACATCAGAAACTGTATTATATTCCTTTATGGGATTGTTTTGTGCTCTTTGTAAACTTTGCATCTTGTGTTATGGTGATGTTAAGGGCAGCTCTGTTTATTCATTGCTTTGTTAGAATTTATAATTGGTACTTGGAAGATATCACTGTTTGGGAGGACATATGTGATATGACCATAGTCCATTTGACTTCCCTAAACTTTTGAGTGCAGATTCTGATGTTCTCAGTGGAAGTAAGGCGTGAACTATGCCAATATCCTTGCACATCTCTTCGGAAAGATGTTCTGATGGTGGTACTAGTAATATAGAATGTTCTAAGTACCATAGAAACCAGATCTCTGTTGTAAGTGATGGTTTAGGATATTGAGATGGCATTGTGTTTGGTCTTCATGAGAAACAGGTTGCCTTGCTATTTCTCCTTTCTACTGATTCACAACATTGAACCATAGCATGAGGATTGAGTAAAAATGTACTGGCTTTACATCAGATTAGGAGTTTGAAGGCCCTTGTATTGTATTATTAAATTGACTATGAAAGTGGTGGTTTATTATTAAATTGACTATGATACTAAATGTTAGAAGAAAAATTCTCCTTCAAACTAACTGATTTTGTTTAGCATACCCTCTACTCGGCTACCCCACACCTCTAGTCGCAACTTGCTGTCATACTAAATGTTAGAAGAACAGATTCATGAAGATTGAGAGAGAACTGTGTGGTACTTGCTCCACTGGGTGTATATCTGCATTTATTAATGTATCAGAAATTACAATAAGTTACCTCATTAGACATAACTAATGTATGTTATTATGTCATCATATGCAATTAATGCCTATGTGTAATTAACAGTCTAAGACCTCAAATCATTTGTTGGTTATCTTTCCCATTGGCATGTCCATAGCTATACCATTGATGCATGGTAGAGATTTTACTTAATTTTGTGTTTTAGCTACTAAGTATCTTGGATTCATGATTTATTTAATGTATATGCTAGAAGGAATATAGAAACTACAATTTTTCACTGCTAGATGATCTGACTTTGCAGTATAGTTTATAAATTACAAATCAATTTGACTATGGTCTTAAAACTATCAAAATGTATAATGATCATAAATAATGGTGATAATTTGCCTGCGGTAAGTGCATGATTAGTATAACCACCCTTTATTAGCTGTGACTAAGGAAACAATTAATATTTACAGTAAAAGAATGTTAAACTTTGATGCAGTGGTATGATCATCTTCAAAAGGCCTATTCAAATATAGTGTATACTCTAAAACTATGTAACATGGGGGCACATCTGCACCCCTCTACCCCACATCCCTGTACCCTTGCTAACCATAGGGCAGTAGGACAGCAGGGAATGTCCCCTACCTGTCTCCTGTCCACAGGGAAACAGGGGACAGCAAGAAATTTCCAAGACATCAGCCATGGGGGCCTGATGCCACAGGAACATCAATTTGTCCCTAGGACAGTCAAGGACATCTGAGACATCCTTCAACACTCTTGGATCCCCTGTTTTTTTTTCAAATTCCACTTAGAAAACATCCTTCACATTTGAAAAGGGGCATGGGGATCCCACAAGCCTTCCCACAACCCTAATCAACCCTAGACTTAACCCAATGCCCACTAACACTTGCCTTGCCACAATCATTTTCAATTTCAGAATCAAAAGTGATTATTTATGAAAAATGGCATGTACCGATGCCCATTAACACTTCCCTTACCACAATCATTTTGGAATCAAGTGTGGTAATTTATGAAAAATGGCATATGTCATGTACCATGAAGGTCCATGCTGCCCCCAGACACCCTGCAAGGCGCACTGCCCCACAACCCACTAGGACCTTCCGTCCCAAGACCCCCACTCTAGTTTTAAAAAGCAAAAAATATCGATTGTTTTGGGCTGCACCAGAGGGAAAAGCAACATTTTTTGTTCTGAGCTTTTACAAGTAAATCTCCTATTAATTGAATTCCATTTATACTTCAGTATGCTAAGTCGATCCCAGTTCTAAGTAATTATACCATGATATTAACCATTTTGAATTATCTCTAACATTTATAATTTTACAATTGAAATTGCTTTATCAATTATCAACTGTGTTCTCAACCCTATATTCAAATTTGTACATTTTGTGCAGCGGAGAGATAATTGGGGTCTCATTAGATGAGTCACACTTTCATATAGAGAGTGACTCAGAATTAGAGGCCAATTTTGATATTGATAGCCCAAATGAGGCATTGCTGTGCTCAGGGCTATATTTATTCATAATGATGATCCTACTGTTATGCGTATTGTTGGGCATTTCGTCATTTATAGTTTTGTAGCCTTGGGACCTTTTCTTGTGATGAAAACAATGAATATTATATTTTTAATTGTTGCTATACTTGAATCAATGAACACTGAGCATTGAATAAGAAATTTGATACATTATATGAATGTCTAAACCCAAACTCTGCTTTCATATATAACTGAACTTGGAAAATTTTGAGTTATATATATATATATAAACCTGAACTCTGCTTTCATATATAACTGAACTTGGAAAATTTTGAGTTTATATATATATATATATATGGCATCACCATCCAAAAAATGTCATGGAACATAGATCTAAAACTATGTTGACTTTTCACAAATAATTTATACATAGTACATACATCAAAAATAACCAACAATACACAAAACTGCAATAGATAAGATAATAAATGGAAAATGTAAAACAAGGTGAAAGAACAGTACCCCAACATTGTTTTTCTCCCACACTCTATTTACTCCATAATCCACTGCCTGCAAGCCAAAAGGTCACAAGCATTGTAGTAAAAAGAAAAGCCTTGTATAAATGGAAACTTGTATTCAAATGTTAGATGATAATGATTAAAAAACTTGATACCTAACTAGCTAATTTTTGGTGCCTTAATATATCATCAACACCAACTACTAACTGTTACACATGCTTAAGGGTATGAAAAGTCTAATTATTCATAAGTGTTTTAAGTAGTTCATCTGGAATGTTAAAACTATCTATAATTTTGTACGGACTTGTTTTTCTACAGTTAAGTTCATAACATAGAAAGCTATCAAAAAACAAGTTAGAGATCAGTTTTGTGGTCATCCTTGATGTATAGGGAATATATAAGTATGGATTCTATATTGGGGTTGCCTAGGACACAAAGAGGACATGATTCTATATTTGTGATTAAGGATAGATTCTCTAAGATGACGCATTTCATTCCATGTAAGGTACATGTAGCTAGTTTTTTTTTAGAGAAGCAGTGAACATACGTGATTTTCCAAGGAGTATAGTTTCAAATAAGGACACAAAGTTTGTCGGTTACTTTTTGAAAACATTATGGAAGTAGATGAAAACAAATTTGAAATTTAGTTCAGCATATCACCCACAAACTAATGGACAAACAGAAGTTGTAAAACGGAGTTTAAACAATGTTGAGATGTTTGATTGGAGAGACGTATAGAAATTGGATATGTTTTTGGCACAAGCAGAGTTTGCATACAACAATTCAGTAAACAAGAGCACATGGAAAACACGATTTGCAGTTGCATATGGCAATAATCCAAGAAATGTATCAGAGTTGAGAGATATCATTAATGAAGAAAAGGAGTTGCAAAAGCAGAAAAATTTGCAGAACATATGAAAGTACGCAGAGGTAAGAACATTTGGAAAGGATGAATGGTAGATATAAGGAGAAAATTGATAAGAAAAGAAAGCATAAGAGTTTGTGGTTGGAGATGAAGTGATCATGCATCTTAGAAAAGAAAGATTTTTTGTTGGGACCTGCAATAAGTTGAAGATGAAAAAGTTTGGTCCCTACAGAATTGTCAAGAGATTTTATTCAAGAAATGCATATAATGTGGAGTTACTAGAAGGTTTGGGCATATCACCAATATTCAATAATGCATATTTGCATCAGTATCATGAAAGAGAGCCATTTGCAGCACCTTTCCAAAGCATGCGGCAACAAATGAACACATTTCCAAATTTGCTGGGCCCAAGAGAGATTATGGTATGGACCACATTAAGATCCATTGATCCATCATCACAGCTTTCATTCCAAAAGATTTTTATAAATGTTGGGCTAACTATATGTTATACTTGGCATCAAGCTTTGCACCTCCTTGTAGCCGACTAAGATTACTCTTAATGCTGGAAGTTACTATATAAAGATTTTTCATAATCATTTGAAGGTAGTCAATTAAGTTGGTAGCTTGGCATTGGCATTGTATTGGAATATCATTCGAATTCTATAATTCACACATAGTTGTGCCCATTTGTAATGAAACAGCTACAATCTAGCATGTTGGAAGCTCATTGCCACGAATCGTGATTCATTCGTGACTGTGAACCAATAAAGATCATATTGTTGTATTATTGGTTTATTGAAGTTCTGTTGTGTAATTGTATGTTGGTTACATGGTTGGATAATCCTTCATTGGATCCTTCGTCCACAACTGCATTACTTGTTTACTTCATATACACCAGCAACGGTGTTAAGGTTGTGCAAAGATTGGAGAAAACATGATGAGAATGTGCTATTATTTATATGAAACTTATTTGTCTTGCTCTCCAAGGATGGAGATGACTCGCAAGGAGAAGAATTCATGTGATAAACATGTATTACTTCAATATTTTGATATTGATCTATAATGCCTCTTGAAAAGCATTATTGAAGATGTGTATATAATGCATACAAGTATTACTTGGGAAATAACTGCAGTTAACAATAGTTAATCTGGGGCTGTCCTATTTTGAACTGGACGGTTTGTTTTTTCACCAACCCAAATTTTTTGGGAAATTTCTCTAGTTTTTTTAAAATCCAAGAAAACCTGCTTAATTATTTACTAACTCTCAGGTTTTTCCTGGTTTTTTTAGAAAACCTTGCCCACTTTACCTATAAACCCTAGATTTTTCAATTACACGGTACACCTCATTTTTTCATTTAAATCCTACATTTGTAAACTTGATTGAGAATTTGGGTAATTGGCAACATTAAACAAATTCTTTATTATGACTTATGTTTGTTTCTCTTCCTACACACAATATTTCGCATGAAATAACAATAACAATTTTTTCCTTGATTTTTAAGAATATTTGTATTTTAAAAAATTTTAAATTGCTGAGTTTTTTCTATTTGAAGCCTGAGTAATTGAATATAATTCAGACTTTCAGTTTGCCATGTTAAGGAAATGTTTATATGATAATAAAGTACATGCACATTATACAAAATAATTTTTCATTGATTTAAGAAATATTAAATATTATGAAATGATGACAGTAATATCTTAAATTGCTGATATGTTTTGTTTTGTGATAATATTACATGATCACATTCCATATGAGGCATAAATCAAGAATGAATACATAGTGTTTGTTCGTTTTTTTTTTTTTTGGCAAATTGCTATCAGAGAGGATAGCACTCTTTCTATTGCTTTGACCCACCAAATTACAAATTTCCAAGACTAGACATTACATATTCAGATTGTCTGCTTTCTTAGAGGACCTTAATATCATTGAATGCTTTTGTTTTGAAGGCGTTTTTTTGTGCTTCACCTCTATCCATTCTTGTTCCATTTCAAGGTTACTACTTGCCACATTCAAGTTTACAGTATTATCACTGTTTGCTGGAGTAACTCGAGATAACGATGAAAATTCCTCCAAAGACGGAGGAGAGGGCTTCTTATCAGTCATCGCTTGAAGATGGTTTTGCTCAATCTCTGGAGTGGGATGAGGCAACATTGGAACCTTTACTTGATGCATTGGAGAAGAGGTAGCAACTTCTTGTTCAAAGGGAGAAATTTCTTGTGTGCTCGATGGAATAGCTAGAGGACTTTGAGGAGAAACCTTTTCCTTCTGAGAACAACGTGGAATAACATAGTGTTTGGGCTCAACCCCAATCCACCAAGTGGGCTTTCCGCCAGGGTCTCGCTTGTGAACGGATTGATATTGACATTGAGACGTACAATGATTAGTTGAGAAACATTTTCTGCACCGAAAGGCAACTTTTTCATAATCCACAGGCTGCATCCAACACCGATCTCCCACCTTCAATGCAATCTCAGCAAGGAGCCCATTTGAGAGATCCATTTCCACACAAATGCGTGCATAGGTGGAACTTTGGTAGTTTGTTGTGTCATCTGAACTACAGTGATACTTTCCATCGCCATTGCCAATGGCCTGTAAACAATCTCATTCCCAGAATTGAAATGGGAGATATGGTAAACGCACCCAGAAAAATGCAGAAGAGAAAGTTTATGTTCGTGGATCAAAAGATGGATACCATGGCTTCATGCACAAGAAGTCACCTTGGAAAACCCAAGGTTCGTTTTCCAACACCCATTTTTTGTCGTTAACAGATTCAAATTCAAGAATAAAAAACCCTCTGGCACAAGGGAATAAACAAATTTCTTCCAACAAAGATTCTTTCCAATTTTCTGAAATCCAAGTATGCAGGTCGCTCAATGATGGCCATAGCTTTGTGAACCTGCAAATTAAGGCATTATCCTACAAGAATCCCTCCCTGTCACAAACTAAGCCGTCCAAACGAATCTCTGGAATGGAGGATGAATGCTGACCCGGACAGTGGGGCAACGGCGCACAGGTGCATCGAACCCCTCGGTGGTATCAACCCCATCAGATGGGGAAACCCTTCGCCGCTGATCAAAACCACCAGAGCCAAAGGGCGGGGCAGGTCGACAAGGCTGCACAGGGGACCGCAATGGATTGCAAGCCCTAGGTCCGAAGCGCAGAACATCTGCAAAGTCATTTTTCCCCTACGCATGGTTGCGAGGAACTTCCAGGTCCGCCCCGCGAGAAAAGGCATCCACACCACGAGCCTCATGCCTCCCATCGCTATGTGGGAGTTTTTGCAGATCTGCGAAGGCCGACAAAGCACGGGAGGAGGTAACAGAGGGTTTGTGAAACATTGCGAATTCTCCGAATACACAGTGTTTGTTAAACATAATGTTACTTTTGTTTTATTATAAAAGACTTGCTTAATTTAATAAAGATTATTACAACATTAAAATTAATGAAAAATACCCAAATCATACAGAAGTATATTTTGTAAATCAGAAATGATTTTTTTATCAAATAATTTTAATTATGTGGCAAGTACAATTAATCCTTCTATGAGAGGATTGAAGAATTATTCAGAGTTCTCTATTTTTTTACTATATTAGCAAAAGAAAGTACTCAATGCACATCATATGACAATTAGGGACACACATCTTCTCAACATTTCAGACAATCAATAATCAATTGCATCTAATATTTTTTGGATGTCACAAACAATAACATTATATTCATTAGTATATTTGTTACAAATCATTAAGTTTAATAATTTTTAATCACTATTTTTGTGATAATAGAGTTTTATGCAATTGAGGGCAGTTAAATATAAAAGGAGGAGAATGTCATATAACAAAATAAGTACGTATAATGTGTGCGTAAAAGGTATAGAACAAGAACATCTGGTAAAAAGGGAAATTTGAAAATACAACAAGAGAGGATATGTGTAGACAAGGTACAAAAAAAATTGAGACATTTTTTTATAGTCTAACCATTTAACATTTCAGACATTCATTTGTAGCTATTTAGATTCCTTCAGCAGCTCACTTGTCAAAAATATCTTAGATTGACTCAACAAGCTTCCTGAGCATTAAGCTGTTTGAAAGATGGTCTTGAAGAGCACAAAAGATTTACTGAGAGGAGGAAGGGGAGGGGGGGGGGGCGGTGAATCAGTAAATCAACACAACTTTCAATTCTTAATCTTTTCAAAACTTATTACAATCAACTTTTTCATATGACCCAATTTACACAAGTTGATCCAGCTTTATTGAAATAAATTTTTAAGGGAGTAGGCACCAACCTGCTCAATTTACAAGAGAGATGATTTAGTAGAATACAATCTACAAGGAACACCCTAACCCTTCACAATTTTAGTAGGCACCTACCTACAAGGAGCACCAACCCCTAATGCAAGGTACCACACCTTGACTTGATGGATGAATCAAATGAAGCCAATCAGATCTGCACTCTGCCAATCCTCTAATCTGCCTTTGTGATGTAAATTTTCACACTCAGCCCACACAAGAAGATAGGCTTCTGAATTAGACTTCTTGAACTTGACAACCACACTTGAGACTTTGAAGGGAGTGTAATTCATATATCTCACTCAAGCATTGTGTCTTTTAAATGAAAGAACACAACAAATCTTGTACCCTTCAAAGATATCTCTTCACAAAATAAATCTGAAATTTGTTTGTTGTGGGTCGACTTAGTTTACTATGTTCACCCCTTCTTTTTTTTAATTAAAAAACGTCATTCAATTGATTGCTGGAAATTAGGTGCTTTAGGAGAGACACGTCTCTATTGACCAGTTGCATCTTTGAGATACATCTCTTGTCATTTGGAGCAGTCACTTCATTAAACACGTCCATTTAGATTAATTTGAATCTTTTTGATTAAATCTGTTTTTAGTCGCATCCTTTCAGAAATCCATCATTCTTAAAAAAACACGTCTCTCAAACTCAGTTTGATTCGCATCAGTCTAAAAAAACAAAAAGACGTCCTTGTCTTTAATCGTATCTCTTCAGCAGAACATGCCTTTTCAAATTGCTTCATTTGCATTTCTTCAGCAAGGCGAATTGAATTCAAAACATGCCTTTTCAAAAACCACTTTTCAAGAACAAGTTTGTTTTGCTTAATCACGTCTTTTGGAGATCGCATTCTTTTAAAACAGCAAGTCGTTATGTTAAATCTCTTCTTTTGCTTAATCACGTCTTTTGGAGATCGCATTCTTTTAAAACAGCAAGTCGTTATGTTAAATCTCTTCACTTGTTGAGACATAACAAATCACAACTTGGATTTGTTAGAATAAATAATCCATCCTTCTAACCGCATGTATGAAGAATTTCAATTAGAATACTTTGCTTCAGATTAGACATCCACCATTTAGTAATCCTTCTACATGAATTTAGATCAGATCTGGAATAATGTAATCTACAGTTTCAATCTGGAAATATGTGATCTGCAATTTCGATCTAGAACAGATTGTAGATACAACTTCGATCTGTAGCAGCCTATTTTTGCTTAGAATCGAAATCTTTTCTCTTTTTCTCAACGTCTTCTTTGATCAGATGTAGTCTTCATCAAACTTATTCAATCTGATTAGTCTTATATATCTTTTAATGGTCTGATTGTCTTGACATCAATGACAACTCTTCTAACAGGTCTTTCAACTTCTCTTGTGCTTGCTCTCTTTATCATGCAACATGCATTTGAACTTTGATATTGATGCTTCTCAATATGCCATAGGCACAACTCTCAAGCAGTGAGGACATCCAATTGCATATCATTCTAAGCCCTACTCACAAGCCAAGATAAAGTATACTGTATTAGACATGGATTACTATAATTTAGCCGAAGCACAATTAGTAGCACCATTATCTTCTAGTTATGAAGGTCATTGTTGACATGGATCACCATTTCCTACAATTCTTTAACTCTTAATGAAATATTCAAGTACATCAACATTTCAAGTGGACGTCTTATTTAGTAGTACTAGTTACATTTATTGAATCTGTACAATAAGGGCATCACCAACAGAGTAGTGGATCTTCTTAGTCGTCCTCCTGATCAATTACTTAGCACCTTGGACACTTGTTGTGCAACTTATGATAGGTGGCAAGTTATCTACTCCTTGAATTCTCACTTTATGCCAATCACTGATGCATTGGAGCCACCATAATGATCAATCAAACACCTTTTCTTCACTACAGTTCAATAGACAGATTCCTATAAAAGCTCAATCAACGTTATGTTCCTGCCAGCCCTTTCACCAACTTTTGTTCAAGGAAACTCATTTGTCCTCCTGTGATCAATATTTTGGTATGCAGAAGTCCTAACAGATCTTGTGGTGCTCCTTAAATTAGCCTTTTATGAAGAAGCAAGTTGGGGATTTCATCCATCAGTATGTAGCCAATCTGCGTTTTTCAATCAAATGCTTGAACTGTATTAGCCATTGCCTGTATCTTCACAACCATGGGAATCTACTTCCATGAATCTTATTAGTGGCCTACCCACAACTCAGCATCAACACAACTAAATCTTTGTTTTGGTGTGCTAGATTTTCAAAATGGCAATTCTTATGACTTGCAATGACACAATTGATGCTCCGCAAATTGCTGACTTGTTTTTCAAGCATGTTTGGTGCAATTTCAAGCTACCAATCACTGTTATTTCTAATCACAATTTGCATTCTTTCCATCAATTTTGGAAATTGTTGTGGAAGCTTCTTGGTTGCCAGCTGTGCTTCTCCAATTCTATCCATTTGCAGACTGATGGCCACAACAAGATATTCCATCACACGTTTGTCCATCTTCTCTGTGTCTATCATTAATAAAACAACTATTAACATATATTCCAGCTACAACATGGCTACTCTTGTTTCTACAAGACACTCTCGCTTGTTATGGTTTCAAGTTATCGGCAACTTTATGAGATACAGTTTGCTTGTATGTATCTTGCTCCGTCCCACAAAAAAAAGGAGCAAGGCAAAGCTTCTTACTTTTCCTAATATTTGGCTCAGCTTTACACTTATATTCAAAGCACTCCATGATCACCAATGAGTGTCTCATTATTTCTATGTTGGTTGTTGTGTTTGACTTCACTTGATAAAAAATTTGACAAGCAGCATGACAAGTTAAAACCATCCATTATGGGCCTTACACAATTCTCCAAGTTGTAGGCCACAATGCTTTCCCTTTAATCCCTCAACTCAACTTGGCCAATGTTGACAATGCGAGCCAGTTCAAGCCATACAATCCATCTTACTTGGAAAGAAGGTTTCACTCACTCATCCTAAAGATCAAGTCCTTAGCAACCATTGGTTGACGATACTTTGCTCACTGTATGGATTAGAACCAATCGCAAAGGTAAACCTGATAAGAAGCAGGGGAAACAAGATAGGGATGTTGTCAGGAAAGAACATCCGAAAGACGCACGCCAGGATAGCATGAAAAAGCTTTCTGCCAAAAACAGGTGCAAGGGATAGCCGTACAGAATATAAACAAAAACTCTTATTAGAGTTCTATCTGATACTTATAAGTTAATAGTATTACATAAGTTCCCTGTACCCAGACTTACTCTTCTCTTCCTGTATTCTCAGCTATTCGATGAAATGCTGTTTTTGGTAAGAATTAAATAAAATATTGATGCAACTGAATTTCTCCCGCAAGCTACATACAAGCAAGTACTTGACGTAAGTACAGTTCACCACTGCATTGTGGAACTGATGCAGCTTGGAATACAACGTATATTCTCATTGCAATGCGTAGCAATAAATATGCCCTAGTTATAACAGGTTTGCAGATGAACTCTGACAGATTTAATACATAAATAAATGACAATGCAACTAATTCAAAACTTCAAACGAATGTTCCAAGCATAACAAAGAACATTGGAAAGTGAAGATTGAGCTGGCTAAGTCCAAGGGGTTGTGCCGTGATGGTAACAACGCAAGTAAAAGCATCACCCAGGTTCAAAATCCCTTGCCGCAGTAAGCCACCCCAAAGCTCTAACGAACCTTTGCGAGGTTGTGGTGTAACGAGAACAGAATACATTCGAGTGTGCCCATGTTTACTATCCCTTTAAGAATGAGGTCCAAGTCCACCCCACACCACATCGGCCTATAACCTCACCCAAGGTTTATAAGGAAGGAAAAGATTCAGCTGGCTTTGACTCCGAAGTTATCAATCCTTATCTTATATTTACATACAATTAAACCTCATCATATGTTTGATGTTTTCACAGTGAACTAGAGAACAGAGATTCAGGCAATTGCAATGATATTCAATCAGTAAAAATGGACTCATAAATAAATCAGAATGGACTTAGTGGAGGTAACCACCAATTTAGGCCTCATACTCGAGCACTCGCGAGACTAAACCTTATCGATTAAAGAAAAATTTAGAGATTTCCCATTAAATGCCAAAGAGACAATAAAAAAATTATAGAAAAACAAATAAACAGATAAATGAGTTAGGTTGTGTTACCCGTTCGCCGAGGAAAGCGCCAGCGATTATGAAGGTGATATACACGGAATTCCTTCGCATCAAAAGGCGGTATGCCCCCTCCAAAAATCCACTAGTTCGATCCATTTTCTTCAAACCCTAACACTGAGCAGGAAAAAAATGCAATTATTGCCACCAAATGGACGTAGTTTCGCCTCTGTTTCGTGGGAAAATTGGTATGGCAAGGAGCGGAACTGTTTTTACCGAATGACACCGATAATCTAGTAATAAAAGGTTATTAACAAAATGGTTCTTAATTAAAAAGTGGTTTAATTCTCAGCTGCAACCATGGCTTACAATGACACAAGAACTCAAAGATGCACAACCACGGTCGGGGAATTGTAATAGAATAGAATAGAAGGCTTTTAACTCCACGAGATCAAAATAAAGTCTATGAGACAGTAACCTTTTAGTTGGATGTAAGTTATTTATATATAGGGGAGAGGGGCTCAAAGTAGGGCGGAAGTCTATAGTGGGGACAGAAGTAGTCCCACGTGGGCCTCACAATAGACTGTCTTAATATGCAAATGTAAATCACTTTTCACCCACAAAGTCAACAAAGGTACTCGATTCACTATACCGTAAAAATTGTATTACAATCAGTTTATATTTGTCCTTAACACAAATAATATATCACAGTTTTACATGTCAGAGAATATTCAAAGCACATCTGACACTACAAACATACAAGCCATATTCATTCTTAATGGCCCATAGCTTTACAACTTGTAGCCATAATAAAAAATTAGTATAACCCACACTTCCCTTTAATATCACCACTTACATTAGCTCATGCCCAGTATTTTAATACAAGTGGCACAAAAAGAACAACTACGAGCTAAGTATGTCCCATCGGCCAAATCCAATCCAACCCACCCCCTATCCCACTATGCCATCAATATAGCACTGAAATGAAAAGAAATCATTCATAACTGTCCCATCTGTCAAATCCATTCGCATGACAATTGGTTCAAACTCCTCTTTTGCCACCTGCAACCACCAAAACAAAGGCAGTAAGGCCACCACATTCGCCTGAGCAGCAAACAAAAACGAAACACCATAAATACATACAAACTATGCAATTGAAGGCACCTAAACAAATTTTCAAATTTGAAAAAGGAAGACCGAAATTAAAGACTTTGTACCAAACAGCATTGAACATATAAAGAGATTTTCAAATCCAAAATTGCATTTCCATTAACCATGTCTCACTTTCATATTCACTACAACGTTTTCCTGGAGGCAAACGAACAAAGAGGAGAAGAAGAAGCAACACCAACAACACACTATCAACATTCAGGGACTTTACAAAAACACACTATTTTATGCCTATGAATGTCAATCTCAAACTTCTTGTTTTTCATATTAACTATTCATGTCCATACGGCAATATGTTTAAAACCATGGTAACGCTTCTCAAAAAAACCTGTTACTCAACATCTGGGGTTTCAACTTACACTGTTTCTAAATGTCCAAGAAGTTATTTTCATGTTTTGGGTTCTTACGTTCTTACTGTAGCCCAATATAGATGTGTTATATTCACTGTAAAAGTTATGAGACCCACAAACCTATAACTCAAGATTTGGGGCTTCACCTTACAGAGTTTATGTATGTTAAGTCATTTAAGTTTGTTTGTTGGACTTTTCAAAATGGCTACCAATATAGATTAGTTCTACGCACCCTAACTATTTTTCGAGCATATGAAAGTGGCAATTATATCAGGTGTTTCAACTTTATCTATTTATGATTGTCAAGTTAATTCAATTCAATTCCTAGTATTTTTGTTATGTTCTATATGCTTGGGTATATAAATCAGTTATTTGCACTATAAATGTTTCTAACCCACTACATGTTGACTCAATATTTGGGGTTTCAACTTAACACTATTTATGGATGTCAATGCTTTCCAGTTCCTTAAATTGTGATTGTTAAACCCTATGTGATTGTTGCACAAGGCCAGGTAACTTTTTTGCATGGCAATGTCATTGTTGCAACTGATTCTTTCAAACTCACTATCTGGGGTTTCGACTAATATTGTTTATGATTGTGTATGAATGTTTAATTTCAACATTTTCATATATCAGAAACTTGTAACTCAATATCACGTTGTTCCATGCTTGATGCCTCTTGATGAATGACAATGAATTTCAGTTATCTGCATTGTTAGTTCCAATCGGCTTTATGGCATTACACAAACTGCTTTCATTTCAATCAAATAAGTTTTAAACATGTCCAATTCAAACAAAATAGTATGATCTAATAAAACTTCAACACTTACCGAATTTACCATTATAAACTATCAGCTAACACAATAAAGGAATTAAAAAAAATAAACATGCATCACTCTATCTTTAAGGGTGTTCAATGGTGCTTCTTATCATTGTTTCAAACATGTCTCAATAATGCGTGTAGGTTCAATATAAAGTTGATATGAGGTCCAAGCCAATGAAGAAGAGAGCCACAAGAAGGTGGCATGCAAGTCAAAGAGGGGTTTCATTCCCCCTTGAAGAAGAACAAAATGTAGAAGTGGAGACAGTTGTCATAGTTACTGCTCCATTAGGTAGGCGGACAACAATATCACGACATTCGGAATTGACAATGAATGAAACAGTTAATCATCAAACAAATTACATGGTGGATAGTCACTATGAGGACACATAACGACGGGTCGACTCTTCCCTCAGCCCCTACCCCACCGTTTTGGTTGGCAGATGGATCTATGAAGGAGGATAATGATAGTCTAAGTCTTCCATCACCCCCTACCCAACCCTATTGGTTGGTTGAGGGAGCTACTGATGAGGGTTATGACAATTTAAGCCTTCCCTCGGCCCCTACCCAACCATCTTGGTTGGCCGATGGAGCCAAAAAATTGGGTATTGTCTTGCATTGCGAAGAAGAGCAAGGAACTTATTCATTGCCTTCTCCACTTGACACTTTTGCCATACCATAGTTGCTACATTACTATGCAGATTTGAGCAAGGAAATAGAGCAGAAGGAGGAAGACAAAGCTAGAAAGCAACAAGATAGGAAGGAGAGAGAGAAGAAGGAGCAAGAGATAGTTCAAAGGATACAAGATAAGAAGGAAAGAGAGCAAAAGAGGGACCAAGACTGAGTTCAAAAGAAACAAGATAAGAAGGAAAGGTGGGACAAGATGGAGCAACAGAGGGTTCAAAAGAAACAAGATAGGAAGGAAAGAGAAATCAACTGGGCCCATAGGTCAGTGCAGTGAGAAAGACATATAAGCAGTCCTACAAACTTGTGTTGCACACAACCATGCCTTGTTTTAGGATATATTGAACATATACATCCCTCTGTTTGGGGAGTTAAATGTCAATTCAAGTGTCAGCCCAAATGTAGGCTACACTCCACTCTCCGTTGCAAATAGTTGTCCAGCATTGTTGCATCTAATTAGCACTCAATTTACAAATGCAAATGCAAATCATGTAAGGACAACTCAGAACGCACAAGCAGGAGACGAGAACACATCTCTGGATGTTTATCTCGGCATGCTTGATTGATGTTGGGAGGGACCATCACTACAACTATATGAGTGATTGGCTACTTTTTTGTTGTGTATTCTGGGCTACAATATATAGTTCAGTTGTTCGTTGTTTAATTTTGTTGTTGGGGACTAAAATACCCTAATATTAAGCAGAAAAATTTGCCTGCCACGTCACCCTGCCACTTGTGCATCGGCCCATTTTTTTTAAAAATCGATCACCCCGACACTTGTCAAGCACATTTTACACCGTGTCCAAAACTAGTTGATTTTTCCTTCCGCCTGAAAGTGGAGCCCACCCGACTCCTTAATCAGCGAACACATCTACGTACAGTGTCAGATGGTCACATGTCCAGGACAACCTCACCACCCTAAATGAACAGTTTAGAGCATTAATCGCTCACTGCCTCCTTCATTACCTCCACTAACCAACTTGCCTTACATGTCCCTTCACATTTACTTGGTCTACCGGGCAAGTAAATCAAAGATCAAGGTTCATTCAATGCTCCACATTCTCACATATCCCACTCATTCTCATTCCTTTTATTTGCAAACATTCTTGACTATTCGTTTGGTTTCGCACCGAAACTTGTTCGGCCATGCATTGGGGAGGCTTCTTTTCACCTAAGCATTTTTAGTATTAAACCATGTTGCATACATTGATAATTTTTAAAGTATAATGATACATAGTTTAATACTTAAAAGCTCTTATGAAAAAGAAGTCTCCTCGATGCTATAACCTCCAATGTCACTACAAATTTCTATCCTATAAAATGTAAATGTTGTTGCCACCATTATGCACATGCCTATATTTAAGATTTGATATCAAATGGATCTGTTTATTGGTTTATTAAATGGATATGTTTATGGACCTAATTAGCAATATGATGTCCATGTTGGCAGTGTACTGCAATTGCTTGTTAATGGAGGTCTGCTTAATTATACTCAAACTTTGTTTACGGTGATTGCTTGATTGGGCTAAAAT
>VDFB02101961.1:240187-267687 GCA_007258455.2 Sequoia sempervirens | reverse complement strand
ATATTATAAAGAATTACAGAGTTAAACACGAATGCAAGTGCATGGCAGAAACCCTCAAAATGATATACATTAAAATCGTATGAATATTTCCTAGTGAGAAGCAAATATATTGTATCCACTTTGATATTTGGGAATAATAAACAAATGTTAAAGGGAAATTGCAGAGTTAAAGTTTGTGCATTGTGAAAGCGAAAACCCTATAATTTTGAACAAGTGAAACCCTTTCCATGTTTGGTAGTAACAATGAAATGAAAAAAACATTTCGCAGGCATAACTGTTGTGCATGGAAGAACAAAATAATACATAAACATGCTAGAATATCTTCGAAATGAAAACCAATCATACCATTTTCGTATTTCGAAACAACATGAGAATATTATAAGCAAATTGCGGAGTTAAAGTATGTGCAGTGAGGAAGACATGAATGCAAGTGCATGGCAGAAACCCTCGAAATGATAAACATTAAAACCGTATGAATATCTCATAGTAACAAGCAAATATAATGTATCCATTTCCTTATTTTGGAATAACAAACAAATGTGAAAAGCAAATTGCAGATTTACTGTTCGAGCAATGACGAACACACGAAAACAAGTGCATGTCTGAAAACCAATCAAACCCTTTCCATATTACGTGGAACAAGTCTAATACTTAATGAAAAACTATTTTAAACCAGTAAAACCCTTTTCATATTTCCTATAAGGAAGCAAATATGAAAAGCACAATGCAGAGTAAACATCGTGCAATGAAGAAGGGAATAGTAGGAGTGCATGGACGAGTTTAGAGGAAAATAAAACCACTAAAACCCTCCCCGTATTTCATCCTATGTATCGGATTGAAAGAAATTTTTTTACCTAATATTTTTTAGAAACAAAGTGCATGGCAAAATAATGTCATAATCACTGAGAATAGTAGAGGTTGAGTGAGGTATTAAACCTCACCTGAATGAGAAAGGGAGTTGTCGAGAGTGTAGAGCTGAACGAAGAAGTGTGAAGATCCGAACAATGAAGCGTGGAGAGCCAAACAAGTTTCGGTGCGAAAGGAGACAAACAGTCGAGAATGTTTGCAAACAAAAGGAATGACACTTAGTGGGATATGCGAGAATGTGAAGCATTGAATGAACCTTGATCTCCAAATAACAAGCCCGACAAACAAAGTAAATGTGAAGCGACACATAAGGCAAGTTGGTCAATGGAGGATATGAAGGAGGCGGCGAGCGTTTAATGCTCTAAACTATTGGTTTGGTGTGGCGAGGTTGTCCTGTACAAGCGAACGTTCAATCCAATGTACGTAGATGGGCTCGCCGATTAAGGAGGCTGGTGGGCTCCACTTTCGGGCAGAGGGCAAAATCAGCTAGTTTTGGACACGTCGACATAAAATGTGTTTGATAGGTGGCAGGGTGATTTATTTTTTTTAAATAATATGGACCGATGCACAAGTGGCAAGGTGATGTGGCAGATTAATTTTTAATTTTTTTAGGTCCACGTAGACTTGCAAAGTTGACCCGCCCTACTTTGGACCCCTCTCCCCTATTGTCATTAAATTATAATACAAATCTATGCTCATTTGAGGAGGAAACTTGTAGTGGCTTATAATATTTTGAGATAGGAATTAAACTTATAATCTTTATACATTTCTATATGAATAGTTTGAAATATAATTGAGTGCATTCATATTGAAGATCCAATCCCACCTCTATGCTCTTTATGAGTCATGCCCTGTATTTAAGTTAAAATTTTATTCAATGGGTTTAGGATAAATGGTGGAGAAGAATGAGTTTCACATCATACACATAGGTCCATTTACTTACAAGTGGGGCATTTTATAATGGTCATAAAGACAACTTGAGTTAGGGATCAAAGTTATGGTAACATGTGGGTCAACTCCCACCACCATGTGTCACCAAATAGCAACTTGAGATAAGTGCAACCATATTAAGGATCCAAGCCAACCATCAAGTTCTTATGAGTTTTCCCTAATGTATAGTCTAGCAAATTTTAGCCCTTGTAATGTAGCCTAGATGTAAAGATAAACTCAAAACCAAATACTTATGAATTTGAGTTGCATCGAAAGACCAAACTAGGTCTTCAATAAGGAACTCGCTTTCTAAGGACTTTGTACTTTACCAATAGAGGTAAGGCATGTAAGGTCTATTTAGGCACTAGATTGCTAGAACTAAAAAATGAATACTTGTGAATGTTGATAACAAGACAAAAATGTCACATCCTGTTTAATTAGCCTAGCTTAATTATTGAATTATTGTGTATTAATTGTTAACAACTCACAATTAGGTAGGACAATATGCTTTTGTTAAGTGTCCTGTAAAGTATGATTAAGAATAATTATGATGATGATGACTAATTATGTGTTATGTTTCATAAGTGTGTAAAAGACTGTTGACACTATCTCACATTGGAGAGATAGTATCATCGAGGAAAAGGTTTTAGCCAATGGAGGTAACCTATCATTCATGATGGAATCAACACACACACCTAGAATTCCATCACACACAACTAGACTCATGTAGTTAGATTGCATAAGTGTGTGAACAAGGATGGTATATATATATATGTTTTCCTTGTCTATACAAAAAGCTACATTAAAGTATAATCTCTTTATATAAATATAAATTAGTTAAATAATTGGAACATTTAAAGTCAAAATTTGGTCTTGAGCCAAACTTAGCACAAGAGTGTGCTACTTATTGATATGAAGACGTATTCATACATGATGTCGGGTTGAGCCCAAACTAAATATAAATTGGCATGGGAATGCATATTTCACCTTTATATATATAAGAATGTATGTATTTATATTCACGAAAATTATTCAAATTTTCTATCATATTATATGAAATAGTGTACATGTTATAAGTTCCTAAAATGCACCCCAACCTTTATCTACGCCTTTAATCTTATGTGATACCTATGTGACACAACATGTTTCAATTAAAAATGGTTATTCTAGGACAAAGAACTAAATAATAATAAATAAATAAACCCAAAATAGTCATCTTTTTCCCTCCCCCGTGTGCTTTGGAGATGCTTCCATAAACTACATGCATATGCATCACGGCAAGCTACTAGCAATCCAATTGGTGATAAGGGAGCTCAATAACTGTTTTTGGGGGGTTGCCAAGGCTTTAAGGAAGATGTTGAAACAAATAGTTCCCCGTCAGTCGTACAACTCAACAACAACAAGATTGATTATTCTAGATTTGAAAGGTGATTATGGTGGTGCTTAGGGAGCAGCTGCTTTTGAGGACTTGGATTGAATAAATATTTTGATGGTATGTAGTTTAATGTTTGAACTCAATTGACACTAAATAGGAAAGGAATTTTGTCATTTATGTGAGCAATGCTACACAACATGAACTCATCAAAATAAATTTAGTGGCATAATCAATAACATTTGCCACGTTATGTGATGGGTGCTTACTATTCAATGATTCGTGTAAATGACATCAAGTTTTAGGGACGACTCCTTTGGTATTTAATTTAATTGTTAAATAACTGAAATGTTTAATCCATAAGAATCAATCCATGACCATGGAATCCAATTTGAAGATTCCAAAAAATCTTTGGTATCTTTAGTAATTTTACTCATTGGCAATTCATTTCTATAATTTACTTTATTAAACATTTTATGTTATTTGAAAGCACTAGTTTTCAAGAGAATAGAATAATGAGGAGATTATACTAGTAGCTCTATCACATAAAACTTCTAGCCTAAGATTTTCTAGAAGGATGGAATTGTGTCTGAGTTACATCCTCGTGACTAAGCAATTGCTAAAAGAGTTTTCATTTAGATTTTAAGCTTCCACTATTTACCACATGGGATTGTTAGATGGAAAACTTACTTGTTTCAGTATGTCCACATGGTGTAGAGAGATGTCAATGAGACCTTGTGAATTTTGAGGACTTCATTTCAATTTAATTAAATTGTCCTTAGCTAAATGGCCCCTTTGGAACTTAGAATCCTACATTTGGAGGCCTTTAAGGGAACTTTTGACTTGAGCAACATTGAATGAATGTGGCTAAACTCAACAATTCTTTGAGGAATAACAATATATGGGCACCCTTTTTTAATGGACAACTATGCAATGTGAGATATAGGTATAAATACAAATTTAACAAACATTTTGTTTGAACTAGAACAAGCATATCCCATATAAAAATAGGCTCAATAAATAGTCCAATAGACAGGTTGAATCTTACATGAGGGTTGATGAGAATTTTGGCTTCATGGTTTCAAGTTGAACTTGATGAATTAGTTTGGAAATAGTAGGATTGTCCTTTTATCTAATTGTTCTTTTGGGAAGAAAACTATTGAGCTAGGTTGCAAATAAAAGAGCTCTTAAATGGTTGGGATTTTAAAAAAACAAAATCTAGGTTTTGTTCTTCGTTGTTTCTCACTTCCAAAATATATTGAACTTTAGTTTTGGCCAAGGGACGTGAAAGTTATGATGGTTTAAACTCTATCATGTTTGTTGCAATCTATAGATTGAAATTTGTGAATTAGTTTATATGTTGTAAGTATTCAAATTTAATGGTTAATATCATTATTTAAGAGTATACTATTATGAGTATGGTTGAACTTGTTTATTAGCCTTTCATTGGATTTTAGGGAATGGTTATAGACCTAAGAATTAACAAATGAGGAAGTAAGACCTTTGGTTCCCAAGTCACCTAGTAGTGAGTGGATTTAGGGAACATGTGGGATATGGAGTAGCCTTCTTGGTGTACTATTTAGTAAATAGTATTGTCTTAGAGTTATATTATCAAACTAATACCATTATGTGCTTTATCTTCTGGATATGGTTTTATCCATCTTGTAGAATGCCAAGGTCTCATAGTGAGATGGTTAGGTTATTCTATGTTGCAAACATTAACTGTCATTGAAATCCATGCATAATTGTATTACTTTGGTTGATTTATGTCCTCTCCTATAATATGCTTAGCAATATATAAATGTATTAGATATACGATGCATGAGCATATAGGTATGTTAGCTTACCAATGAGTCACATAGTGAATTGGGTTCCATCATGCATGTTGGCCACATATTGTTAGATCCTTTGTGATGGGTCGAGCTCCTCCAATGGAGTAGCATAAGTGATGGGCTCAGTTTATGGCTAGCTTTGTTTATTAAGTTTATGTATTTTATCATTTCAATCTGCCAAAGTTCATAAACAATCATAAGACTTATACCTTTTATGCACTTTAAACTAGACTTTAGTATGTGGTAATGCAAATATGATATGATGACATTTGTATGAGTGAATGTATGAATGTTCATGAAATTCAACATGATTCTATGCTTAATTTATGATTGTTAATTATGTGTGTGCTTTAGAGTGAAACTAACCTCTTACAGCTAGAAGAATTGTAACCTGCAACAACTAGGATTTCTAACCCATAGCATAAGGACCACAAGCAATTGCAAGGGAGAAGCTAGAATGACTAAAGTGTGATAGCTCTAGAGAAGAATGGAGGTGACCATTGAATGGTCCATAGTGAGTCACTACAAGCACACCAAATGAGATGATTGAAAGGAGTCTATTCTGAGTAGGAGTAACCTATGACGTGACATTTCCTATGAAACATATCTCTTTCATTATGGTTAGTTGTTAGGGCAGAGTTCTAAGTTAGTTTGTCTTCTACTTTTCAATTATGGTTTTTAGTTACAAGACTAAGTCCTCTCCCTATTCTTGAGGGAGAGTGGACAAAAACATTATGGTTTTGTTTTCAGTCCTACGATGAATAAGACTCCTTGTGGACCCTATATAGTGAGATTTGTTGTGAGGATTGAATCTTGTTAGTAGTTATCCAATTTGTTTTTTATCATTGTTAGTTTTCTATTATCAATTGAATTATGGATATGTATTTCTGAATGAGAGATCTTGATTAGATTCTTGTCAGAGTTCAGAGTTATCATGCAATAAAGGAGTTACTTCAATGTCATGCATTGTTGATAAACAACTCAAGCAAGGGACACTTGAGGTACTGCTATCCACTCTACTTTCATTTTATTAGATTAGTTCATGCATTCTTGAATTAAAATAGTTTCTAGTTACATACATGTGGATTTATAAATGTGATTTTATAATTGAACTAAATTATGTAGCTTTGTTTCATACTCATGGAGTGATTAGTTATTGTAGACACACAAAATTAGCATCATTCACATTCATCCATTCATCAGGTAAATCAAGTTCATTAAATTCAATCTCCTAAGGTCATTCATTTAAATTGAATAAATTAACTTTTTAATTTAAGCCTATCATTATCCCTCTTTGATTAAATAAATCAAACCTTTATTTAATTAAATCTACAATCATCTTTCATCTCCCTTTGATTTAGTTTAAATCACTAAATTTAAAGTCAAATTGGTCAAATCACCTAATCCCTCACTAAATTAATCTAATCTAATCACCCATCACATCCTCTAGCTTTTCCCACTTGCACAAATAAATCAATTAACTCATTTATTAAATCCTCATTTTCCCTCAACAAGACATCTTTGGAGAATATTCCCTCAAGTTTGAATTTCAAAACAAGTTGACTTGTCCCTTCCAACATGGCATTAACTCCCCTCTTACATGCCCCCCACTTGGCATTTAAGTCCCTTTTTCTCCCTCCAACAAGCCAAATTTGAATTTGAAAAAGGCCAACTAATCTCATTTATTGGCACATTGACCAAAACTTGCACATTCCTCAACCATTCACATGTTGACAAATGGCACTTTCCCATTGGTTGAATCTTTGTCCCACATTGCTCTCTTTTGGGCACTCTTTCAACTTGGTATTTTATAAATAGAAGGCTCATTCTTCAACAATCCATCCACAATCTTCATGCAAAGTTACTCTCTTCAATTGAAAGCTAATTTTGTCCATTGCATCTTCATCATTGGCATTATCAAGGGTTGGGAAAGGGTCACTTTTCACAACAAAGTGACACCTATCCACTATGGAATAGGTGTGCATTGTTCTTTTTAAGATTTCAACTAACTTGTTTTGTTGTTTTGTTTGTAGAGCATAATGGATTATTTCATAAAGAATGCTATTTTGTTTGTTTTCTTTAAACTAACTTCATGATGATATATATGGAATAGAGTTTAAAGTTGCAGATATTTAGTGTTACAAGTGGCGCTAGGAGGGTTGAATGCCACTGTATAGGGTTTACTTTTTGTGATCAATCTTATTACTGCCCAGGAGTAGAACAAGAAGTTTAGAATGACTTATGGGATTTTAAGTATTGTTTTCTTTTACGTATAGAATTCTCATTCTTCATTCAAGTCAAATAGATTTATGTATTTGATTTCTGCATTTGATTTCAAATAGAAGCAATGTTTTCAGTTGTTAAGAATTTGAAGAATTCGGCTTTGTGCCTGCTAATGACATTTGCTTGCAAGTTTCTTACATCTTTTCAACAAGTCAAATGTTTACAATCAATACATTCCACATCTTTTTAACTTATCCATTTCGCACATATCCTGCAAATGTTTCATTTCTTTCAAACATTCAAAAAAAATAGTTCATAGGATAGTTATGAGCTATCTTTTTTTTTTACTGCCATATAATCAAGTCACTGGAAATTGTCCTTATTATTTTTTGGTTGTACAAACTTGAAGCACTCACAGTCAGAAAAGAAAAATAACATATCTACTTTAACCACTGTAGTCTCTTCTTGTTTGCACCTGCCCTCTAATTACCAAGCCCATGATCTTCTAATAAATTTAAGAGCCTAGATTGCCATGTATTACATTTCACCATAATATGAATTGTCATAGTCTAGGTTGGGAAAAAAAAAGGCTCTCAAAAACATCATAAATCAAGTTCACTTGGTCTTTTCCAATGGATAGATAGTTTGTTACTTTATGTAAACATCACAGGAGTCAACATTGGTCTATTCTCACTATAGTTATTACTCTCATCACAACCATTACCTACCTTTGTCATGCGTGATTGAGGGATAACTAAAGTCCTAGTTGTGGAAGTCACCCCATTTTGCTGCTCAACGCTCAACTCAAGGCATTCTCACCTTATTGTGCAATTCCTCATTCTTGGTTCTCCTTTGGTCAAAGTGGTAAAGACTAGTCAAAATAATGTGCAATCACATGCCATGTCAGTTTACAATCTTTTTTGTGCAACATTAAATGATCTAGTCAAATACATAATTTTGTTTGTGTAAATTATGCCAATATCCACTTCGACTTAGGAATGCATTTGCAAGCTCAATCTCTGTCAAGTGATGAATGATCTAATGTGTATAAATCCACCATATCTTTCTTGAAGGACACTCTTTATTCTCCTGCAACTTTGAGGAACTTTGACTGAATGGCGCACTTTTTCAAATCACTCAATTCTTTGTGTTTGTTCAGATATTGATTGATGCAATAAATAGTGACTGGATTTTTTTTGTCTTCATTTGAATATAATATTTATTATGTGTAGATATCTAGCTGCTAGCCTTTAATCAAGCTAACTTGTAACAGGGGATTAGACGGTACATTTAATCTTTTTTGGGCTTCATTTAAGATCAGGTTTGACAGGTGCGGCACAAATAATGACAACCGGAAGTGATTGCTTTAAGTTTACAACAAAACACACAGACGGGTAAGATAGAATATGGCTTGTACAATGTTGATCATCTCTTCAACTTTCAATATCTCTCACACATAGAATGCTTGTGTAAGACCGCGAATAACTAAGACTTTGTAGGGGAAAGCATGGTAAGTTCACTTGAGAAGCGCAATGATCTCTTTGAGCCTTTCGCGCATTGGGATTTATGAGTGCTAAATATAGAAAACCATGAGAATTGAAACCGATTAGGTGACCTGATTCATGTGATGTGCAACATCATTATAGAGGAATTTTGATTATCAGTTAAATGCATTCCTGAGATATTGTTGTGCGATCTTACTAAAGCTTAGTGATGATGTGCATCGAGCTCCCTTTTGGCGTAGGTAGACAGGTCGTGGTAATACCTGATGACATTGAATAAACATCAAATAAATGTGTTGTGTAGTCTGATGTAAAGTTAATACATGAAGCATTTATTGATTAAAACGTCTAGATCATGATTTCTTTGATGTATTTATTTTTTCTATCTTCTGATTTTCTTCTTTTCATGGTTCTCAGTAGGGAGCTATCAATATTTACATTTGCACAGGTGTCACTCGAATTCACCAACGTTGTCTTAAGCACTCTATGGAGTGAGCCATCATTTATATGCACTTAAACACTTAATTTGTTTTTATCACTACACATTCAATAGTGTTAATGCAAAATAGGTATCCATCAAGCCTTTCAAATCGCTTTAATATGAGATAGCCAGTAGTCTTTGCAGCCAACCCTCTTTCTGTGTGCTGACCAACTACACCCATCCCTCATGACCGAAGATTAAATATGATGAAACTCATTTTCAGACAAGATCTGTGTTGGATTATGGGGTGATTATCACGATGATAGACAATTTTATTCTCTATTTATTGTTCAAACAAAGTCATAAATGAATTCCTGCCATAAAGTCTTTATTTGCTTTTGAAAAGTGCATTTGAAAGAAAATTGAGTTTTTATATCTGACATTTATTGTCTTGGGATAATGCGTTCAAATCAAGAAGATAACATGACGTTAATGGAGTCAAAATCATAGATATGACATTAAATACCGAGGCATTTATATCTTGGAATCACTCATTCATGGTTTGCAGGCATTTTCTTGAGTGACGTTGCTCATTTATGACTTTCTACAGGTTGAGTGGAGGAGATTCCAAATCTTACTTAAATCACATCGATTCTTTACCGATCTACATTACACTTTTTTTATTTTGAATTGATTAGCAGAGGGGGCTTTGAGCTTTATTGCCAAAATGTCTATTTGTGACTAAGATATGTGTTAAAAATCTATGACAAGCAAGATTATTACTAATGCTTCATTTATTAGCTCAAAATCATTGGTCCTTTCATTCAAAATCATTCCATTATTTGAAGATAATGTGTAAAAAGATTTGATCCTTGTATAATTGTTTGTTTTATCTTATAGGTGAAAATGAAGGAAAATGAGGAAAAGCGAGGAGGAGAGATATTCGTTTGCACAAGGAGCTTGTTAGAAGTGATCTTCAAAGAATCTTGGAGGGAATTTAAGCATTAAAATTAGAGTTGATAAAGCATTTTTTAATGCTTGGAGATTCCGTCGTATGCTTTAATTTTTTTGTTTTAGACTAACTTGTTTTTGGGCTTTAAAACGAACATTACCAAGGCTTTCAATTTTCATTGCAAATGGGTTAAAATAAACTTTAGGCAAATGGACTAGATTTTGTTTGAAGTTAACAATTGAACAAAACAACTCTCATTTGTCCTTTGGTGCTTTAAAAAGAACTCACAATTGCTTTGAAAGGTTAAAATGAACATGTACTACTTTGTTTTCATGATTGCTTACATAAACTAACATCATCAAAAAGGACGTATGCACTTCTCTCGCGCTTCACAACGATCTTGAGAATCAAAAGGCCTTTTTGGTGATCTTAGGTTGAGATAAAGTAATCACCTCCACACTTCATTTTTGGGTTTAAAATTGAACAAAACACTTTGCGAGTGTGAGTAAACCTATTGCATGTGTTCTCCCTTTGTTTCTAAACAAAGATTGATTGAACTATGAATATGTTTACTCACTTTTGTCTATCTTAGAGGGCCTTCTTTGGGGAAAAAGTACTCACCCAAGGGAACGACTCAATCGGTAACATTCTGAACCCGAGAGTATTTCCAGCCAGTATATAAATGTGGGTACTAGAATAAATGCCAGTATCATGCAGTCGACTTTGATGAGAAGGGCAACAATGGTCTCTCGCCACACTGGGTCAACTCCTATGAATAGAAAGTCTGAATTAAAACCCTTGTTTTAGAAAGGCCAAAATCCCTATCTATTTGTTGGTGCAAGAACGGTCGTTCTGAAGCCGCCCCACACTTTTACGGTCTTTAGTAGAAATGGAAAGCATGCCATGGGAGTTTCATGGGTGTTGATGCTTGGATGTCCCGTATAAGTGAGTGTCGTGGAGGGGATCCAGTGGGGTCAAGCATCTAACTATTCACTAAAAATAAGCGTAGCTGGACTTGTCCAAGTGGAGACTCAACAAATATTGTCTTTCATATCCATAGGATTGTGCTTGTTCTTGGTTACAAAACGCTTTGCTTGTTCAAAGACATTTGGAAACAAACATTTAACATCATCATCAAAATTTCAAACCCTTTAGGAGATAAATACAATTGACCAAATTCATGTGTTATTGCTTGCCCTTGGTATTTTATCCTTAGAGGTTTCTAAACACTTGGATTATATCTCAATTTGCTCACTAAAGTTAACAATAGGTAACCCTTGCCTTAATTTCATCAAAGTTTTGCATAATATACCTTGTGAAATGAGAAGAAATTGAGACATTAGACATCTAATTTGAAAACCTAATCAAGAAGTGTTTGTGGTAAAACAAAATCACTAAGCAAAGATAACAAAATTGGCTCTCACATGTGTTAATTCCTCATGATTTCCAAGAAAGTCAAAATCCCGAAACAAAATTCCTTGAGTCAAAGTTCAAAATTTAGGAGTCACACTCAAAAGGTCATCAAGAAATACATTAGGAAGTGCAATCAAAAGAAACACATCAAAATAAGCAAAAAATTCACAAGGTTCTATAGACTCATTCCTTTGAACAATCCAGAAATGTATGCTCAGTTTGAACCACTTCTTAGTTATAGTGGTCCTTAGAAGTATCGTATGTTCTTCAATATCAAGGTCTAGATAAACAAGTGTCTTTTTAGGTACATCCTAATATCAAAATCAAACCTTCATCCATCTTTGAACATCAAAACCAATATCATCTCATCAACAACTCTTTGAAAATCTTGGAAAATACTTCATGTTAAACTTTGGGAAAAGCATTTGAAATCAATCCAAAATCACCTTGTTTGATTGAATGTGTGTAGATGCATCCTTCTCCACATATTTGATCAAATTATCAAAAATTGTGAACAAATTCATCCCTTGATAAAATCCAACATCTTGGGATTTAGGAGTTCATTATCAATATCATCCTATTTGGATAGGAGTGTTTAGATGAATCCTTCTTCTCACACCTAGAAAAATTATCATCTTGTGAACGATTTAACTCTAGGACAACATCCAACCTCTTAGAGTTTATGAGTCCACCAAAATCCTAATCCAAAACAAATAAATCCTAAATCAAGTCCTAAAGTTTAATATACCCTTCAAGATTTTCTCAAGATTTCCAATCATCCATCAAACATCCATTTTACATCCATATCATTATCACCCTTTGATCCTTAAATCATCCTAAACTTGCTCTTTTGTACCTAAAGTTAGATCAATCCAAAGAATTAGAGAATTCACCTTCTGCATTCTCGAATATTGATCCCTATTTTATGGTGCAAACTAGATCGCAACACAAGAGGAACATGGAAGCCAACAAAGAAACATATACTTCAAGTGACTTAAGTCAAACCACTCCCGAAATGAATCCCATTGGATCTGGCAGTCTCACAGTTAACCTTCCTCCATTTTTCATAAGACCATCAAGAGGAAGGTGTCCAAGTGGAGGATCTTACCAATAATCCTTTTGGAATGTCACATGAGTAAATCACTAAAATAATTCAAAATCCAGACAATCATAAGATTATCAACATCATGATGAGAATCAATCTCTCACTATACATGCTCAAATTAGCAAAGCAAGGGGCTAAACTCCCCTCCGATTACAATGTGAGCACTATTGTGGAACCATCTTTTGGAGTCATGCCTCCAATCTCATCTACCATCCCCATTTCATTTTCCCCCTCATTTCAAAGCATCACTCAAAACATCCCGCAAATCACATCATCCATTGCTCCAACACAACCCATTGTTAACAAAGGAATTGCATTTCTCAATGCATTGCAAACGCATCCTCTTGTAAACAATCAAGATTTGGATAAAAACGCCATCTTGGGACAAACCGTACCCCTAAATCCATTGCATACATGTGTCCCTCTCACCTTTCATGATCCAAATGACCCATCATCATCATTTCGCGCAACACCCCAAACCTCTCTCCCCATAACCTCACAAGGAGAGGGTGACATGTTCGGACCAGGGGGAATTTTCAACACTACACCATTTCCTCAAGAGATCACATCTCTCACATTTGCACCACTTCCGCCATTTCCATCATCATCCACACCACTACTTGGCTTAGGGATTTCACCTTTACCAAATATCAATCAAAATCAAACCAACATCTCAAACACCAAACAAAGCATCACGCCAAACTCTCAAAAATTGTCATCGACATCACAACAACAGATGACAACTACACAAGCAATCACCATCACATCATCAACGACCCCCCTAACATCTCAAAGCATGGTCTCTCAAGGACCAACCACATCTATGGCACCATCTACCAATCAAACCGCAATCACCAAAATGATAGCACCTCTCACCTCCGCAACAAGCACCATTCCAAATCCACCACCACCACCAAGGTTACAGTTCAATCTTAGAAGCTAGTAGTCGCAGTCTTAAGTGATAAGTACTCGTAGCACAAGTAACAATTTATGTTATTTCCCTTGTTTTTCCAATTAACATTTCATTTCCTTTTCCAAATTTTATCATTTTTTGTAGACGTTTAAATCACCTATACTCATTGATATAGGTTGTGTTAGAATCCATGAATGCACGTATAGTGTCAGCATTGTCAAAAGCTTATGAAGCCCTAGTTGATAATTAAATGCAACCTCTTGTAAAAGGTTTGGTGAACTGTTCAGTTAGGAATCCATCCTTTGAATTGTGTGTCTACTTGTAGCACCAAGTAAATCAAAAATTATAGAGGCCCTGCATTTTTGGAATTGTTGTCAAGGATGGTGCTAAGTTTGAGATTCTCCTGTGTATTTCTAATTCTTTTCAAGCTTTCCTAGTTTAGCAATTTCATTTTCAGCATTAGGGTAAATAGGTTTTAAACCATCAACACAACATGAGTTACTAACAATGTGTAGGAACCGTTGAACCACAAAGTTACAAGCATTGCATGCAAAGGAAAAGAGATGCTCTGGGAAGATTACTCCCTTTAGCACACAAAGCATTGCAGGATATTGGTGAACATAGTGAACAAAGTGAGGGTATTCTTGAAGAAGAATCATCCCTGCCACTAGTACCTACACTAGAAACAAAGGAGACTTCCCACATAAACATCACCATCATGGCTAATGCAACAGTTGAAGACCCACCAAAGCATGTAACATTTGAGTTCCTTATAGCCAACTAGGAGAGAGTTGTTGCTTTGAAGAATATACCTCCTTCATCACTACTTGTCTTCTATGGGCTAGTTATAGAGGATCCATACACCTTTCTTTTCGAGTTTGATTTGTTATGTCGAAGTTATGATTATACAACAGATGCTCACAGACTTCATTTGTTTCCAGAAACACTGAAAGATGATGCTCTAAGATGGTTCATAGGGTTGGGAAGATATGTTGTTCCCAATTGGAACACAATGAAGACAAAATTCCTAGAGAATTACTAGGATTACTACAGAGGCATAGATAGAAAGAGGGATGACATATTTAGGATGTCACAATTTAAGGAAGATGAATCTTTGGAAGACTGTGGAGAGGTTTCACCTCAAGAAATATCATCAAAACAGACTCTATGATGAATCCTTGAAATTGGTATTCTTAAGGGGAGTAAATGAGGACTGTATGGATGCACTTAACCTCATTGGGGCAAGAGACATCTCACAGTTACCATTTGAGGAGATATGCAAAGCATGTAGAAACTATTCAAGGATTTTCACCAAGAAGGTTAGAGGAGACAGGACATATTCCATCAAAAAATCAACCATTTGAGTCTCAAGGGTGGAGCTAAGCAATCTTCTATTAGATATGAAAGAGGATATCATTAGCCATTTGGCTACACAATTAGATACCCTCCACATCAAGAAAAAGAAAGAAGAAGTAGAGGCAGCCCTTACAAAATATTATCCACATTGTCAACAAAAGAAAATCAATTGCAAGTGCAAGAAGGTGGCTAGTATTTCTGAAGATAAGTAAGGGACATCAGAATTTCATGCACTGGAAGGTGAAGATGGTCAAGTGTTCTACATAGCTCAACATAAACCATGCCATCCAATACAAGGTATGCCTCAATATCCTTTGAGTTATAACATGTCATTTCTTGGTAACAATATAAATTTCCCTAATTGGAACCCTTAATCTTGGGCCAATGTGCAAAACCCACAATGGCCAATACCTCAATCCAATTGGAATCAACAACAACAAAACATGTGGCCACCATAAAATTACCAAGGACCTAATTATAATTATTAGTGGCCACCCCAACAAAATCAACGACAACCTCAATGGCAAAGAGTTCAGTAGTGGCAAAATTAAAATTTTGATTATCAATAGCCACAATAGTCCTTGTAGCCACAATAGCAAGCCATAATGTCAAACCCTTTAATAGCTACACTAATTCCACCAAGAGCACCTCAATTTCTAGCACAACTTGCACTAACCCAAATAATAAGTTTCTCCAATAGGTTTATGCTAATAACACTATACAATACCTTGCCTATGGGGTTGGGGTGAGTGATCTACACCTCAGATCAAACAATATATTAGTTGGGCCTTCATCTCTTCATATTATTGAATTTATTGATGAGGAACTCCCAACAGAGCCCATGGATAAACAATCTAGGGAACCTAAGTCAAATTAGGTCAATCCACCAACAATGAGTCCAAAGCCTTCATTCCTTGAGAGACTAACAATCCAAAAACATCAATCATAGGCTAAAACTAATTTATTGGGATGAATCAAGGATGTTTGCATCAAAATACCCCTCATCTATGCCATTAGGGAGTCCTTATTTATACCAAAATGGTGAGAGAGTTGTGCCTCAAAAATCCAAGCATGAAATAAAAGGACCCTTAGAGTGTACACATCTTAGGACAACTTGCAAACATTATATTGGGAAATATAATTGTCCCCAAGTATGCAAACCCTAAGAGCCCTATAGTGGATGTCAAAATAAATTACTCTCATATAGAACACCTTAATTAACCTTTGGGCAGTCATTAATGTAATTACCAAAGAAACCATGAAATTATTACAACTAATGGAGCTTAGACCTACACCTACTATGTTACAATTAGCAAATAGGTCTACATCCAAGCTAAGGGAGTCATAGAAGACCTGATAATAACATTAGACTCATGGGAGTACCCTGCAGACTTTATGGTGTTGTAGCCTAAAGCTAATCTTGCAAGATATCCCCTTATCTTAAGGAGACCTCGGTTGGCAACTGTAGATGCCTTTATAGGTTGCGGGTCTAGTAACATGATCATTTCCAATGGATATGTGACTATGAAACTAGTCCTTTATCTACCTACTCAGCCACATACAGATTTGGAGAAACTTGTAAGGCCTACCCTAGATGAGGAAGACCAATACTCCTTACAAACTTTGATGACTATTCAACGTAGTCCCTTGTTAGAAAACCAAGATGAAGATGAACTAATTATGAACATCATGCATAATAATTATGGTAGGGATCCACAACAACATGAATGTCTAACATGTTTACAGGACCCCTTGCTAAACATAATTATTGCTAATACATCTGAGCTCATTTCTCAAATTTTCCACACTTTATTGCCACATCACTATATCCCAAATATAGCAGGTCTTGACATTTCATCTATTCAAATGTCATCCTTGACTTTAGAGATTATGCCAAACAAAACATTAAATGTAAACAACCAATTGACTGTTGCACAATAGACTTCATTGTTGAATGTGTTGCAAGCACATGCAACAACATTTGCATGGGATTACCTAGACATGAAGGGTATAGACCCAAACTTGTGCATGCATCAAATTTACATCAATTAAGGCTATAAACTAATTAGGCAACCATAAAGGAGAATGAACCATGCGGTCCATCACATAGTCAAAGCTAAATTACAAAAGTTGTTGGATGTGGGATTCATCTATCCAATCTCTGATAATCAATGGGTGTCTCCACTAGTGATTGTACCTAAGAAAGGGGGAAATGGAGAGTGTGTATAGACTACCGTGAGTTGAATGTAGAACTAAGAAATACCACTTTCCTCTTCCTTTCATTGACCAAGTACTAGATTCACTAGCAGGAAAAAAATACTTCTCCTTTTTAGATGGCTTTAGTGGATACAATCAGATTAAGATAGCCCCAGAAGATCAAGACAAGATTACCTTCACATGCCCTTGGGGTACATATGCTTACTATGTCTTTCCATTTGGGCTATGTAATGAACCTACCACCTTTCAAAGGGCAGTTCTAAGCATATTCTCAGGCTTTGCTAATGATTTCATGGAAGTTTACATGGATGATTTTACAACATATGGGAATACCTATAAAGAAGTACTTGCTAATGTGGAGAAAGTACTACAAAGATGTCAAGATAATAACTTGTCCCTAAGTCATGAAAAATTCTTCATGATGATGAATGAGGGAGCATTTTTGGGTCATTTTGTGTCCGATAAAGGAATCCAAGTAGATCTCAACAAAATTGAGATAATATCAACATTACATGTACCTCAGAGACAAAGATATTTCATAAGTTTCCTTGGACATGTTGGCTATTACAGAAGATTCATACAAGATTTCAACAAGATTGTAGCACCACTATTTGTCTTATTATCCAAGGATGTAGAGTTTGAATGGACAACTGCTTGTTAACATTCCTTTGAAGCTCTCAAGGAAGTATTAACCAAGACCCCTATTTTCAGAGGACCAAATTGGAACTTAACCTTCCATATCCATATAGATGCTTCAAATTTTACAATAGGAGTTGTGGTGGGATAGAAGGATGGAAACCTTGAGTATGTCATTTATTATATTAGTAAAAATCTTCAAGGAGCAAAACTCAACTATACAGTGACTAAGAAGGAAATGTTAGCAGTGGTTCATGCAATCAACAAGTTCAAACACTACATTATAGGGTATTTTATCTTCATACATACTAACCATACAACAATAAGGTATTTGATGAACAAACCAATAGTGGGTGGTAAGCTTGTGAGGTGGTTACCAATACTTCAAGAATTTGACATAACTATTGTAGACAAGCCAGGGAAAGAAAATTTAGTAGCATATTTTCTCTCTAGATTGCCAACCAAATTAGAATAAGATATTGTACATGATTCATTCCCAGATGAGCACCTATTTTATCTCTCTCTGCATACACCTTGGTATGTAGACATAGCCAACTATCTGGTAGCAAGGAAAATAACACCACATCTCTCACTGAGGGAGAAGAGGAAATTAGTTCAAAAAAAAATTCCTTACTCATGGATTACATGGTATTTATTCTACACATGCATTGATAACACAATGATAAGATGAATTAGAGAAGATGAAGTGTATGATATCCTTAGAGCATTCCATGATGAACCCTGTGGAGGACACTTTGTAGCAAAGAGGACAACTCTTAAAATTTTGAATACTAGTTACTATTGGACAACACTTCATATTAAGGATGTAGTCAATTACACCAAGAGTTGTGATAGATGTCAGAGAATGGGAAGGCCAACAAAGATAGATGAGATTCCATTACAACCACAAATAGTAGTAACACAATTTGATAAATGGGGACTCGACTTCATTGGTCCCATCTCCCCAACATCAAATAATAAAGAATGCATACTGGTTTGTACAAATTACCTTACCAAATGGGTGGAAGTTAAAGTTTTGCAGTTTACAAGAGATGGGAATGTGGAAAAATTTCTTAATGAAGATATATTCACAAGATAGGGTGTTCCTAGAGAAATTGTCACAAACCAGGGACCACAGTTTACATCAGATCTTATCACAAAACTAGTGCAAGAATATGAGATCAGACATAAAAAGCCCACACCCTACCACCCTCAAGCAAATGGTCAAGTGGAGGTCACAAATAGAGAAATTGAAAACATCCTTACAAAGATAGTGAAAATCCATAGGAAGGACTAGGTAGCCATGTTACCTGAAGTAGTTTGGGCTTATAGGACAACCTGGAAGATAACAACCAATTTCACACCATATGAGTTGGTATATGGTAAAAAGGCAGTACTTCCAATAGAATTTGAATACAAGACTTTGAGGACAACAACCACATTGGGCATGGACTTATCAATAGCATAGAAGGAGAGGTTACACAACCTCAATGCATTAGATGAAATCAGAATGGAAGTCATTCACCATATTGAAATCATCCAAAAACAAAGGATACGTTAGTATGACCAGTTTATTAAAACCAAGGAATTTAGTGCAGGTGATTGGGATTTACTATATGATTCAAGGTACAAAGATTACAAAGGAAAATTACATACTAGATGGCTTGGTTCATATGAGATTAAAACAATTTTTCCAAATGGAGCAGTTCAGTTACAAATAATTGACGATGTAAGGTTTTCATTACTAGTTAATGAGCATAGGTTGAAGCTTTACAAATAACCATTGCAGAAGGATGAGGTTGAATCTTTACAAATGACCATTGTAGAAGGATGACTTATTTTAATACTGCAACATCAATTTGAGCCACATGTACAAAATGCATTGACAACAATAAGTAGTTCTTTTGAAGTATCAGTAGTCAAGAAACATAGCTCACCTACTAAGATTTCAAAGGTATAATTCTACAACACATTTCACATGCACACACTGCACAAGTGACATTCAATAGTCTTCATTTTCTGAAGCAGTCACAGAAGCAACAGGGACCTGCAACATCACGTCACTAGGTGACAAAACTACAGAAGGGACTTGTTACTACATGAGCCTGTAGCACTTGTTTGTTAGTCATTTCAAAAACACATGCATTAATTACATTTCCATCAATTCATAACATATCATTTCACACATGCAATCACACATATTTCACTTCATTACATGTAGCCTATTTCATTTGTACACATGTAGCCATCCTACCACATTTTTTGATTCCACCATACCATGCAATTAATTTAACCTTACCATAAGTGTACTTTCCACAACCTTTTCACCCATCATTCTAATATATTTTCCATATGGAAAAGATATGCTACCATCAATTTCATACCAAAGCTGCACAAACATCATACCACCCACAACATATCATTTCAAATCAAGTTCAAGGCAGTATACAACTACTTCACAAAAGGTGAATTTTACTTCAAGCTATTCCTACAGGTACACTATGTATTAATTTATCATAATTAACATAGAATATTATTGATTTTGTGTGTGTTTATAGTTCATTCATGCATGTCACATATCATGTTTTAATTATCTACTACTTCTAATTCTTGCCTCCACCCAAATCGTACCCACTAATTGAGGACACTTAGTAACTTTAGTTGGAGGAGGGGTATTCATAATTATTCCTTAGTTTTTTTATCTTTAACTTCTGCAAAACCTTCTCGTTGTTTCATTTTCCATTTTCAGAATATACAAAAATCAGAGAAAAGGAAAGAAGTTTTAAGCAACTAAATTAAGGGGTGCATTTGAGTAATATAGCATACAAGCACAGTAGAAGTGGTGTAATTGGGGTGGTAGAGCAAGAATAGAACAAAGAAAAATTGTGAAGAGACTACAAATTACTAAAGCATTATAATGGGGGTGATATCATACAAAGGGAACCAACAACACATAACCTACTATTGGAAGAAAAACAATGTTTGACTGCCTTCCAGTGAGTTGGATGGATGGATTGTTTCTTGAAGCTTACAAAATTCAACGAGGTAATGACCCAACAATTTTCTAGCACATTTCAAAATGATGAGGCAATTGTTAGGGGTCTAAAGATAGATGCATCAAAGGTAGTTGTAGCTAAAGTATCTAACTTTCCAAGAGTGGGAGAGGAGTTTCCAGCTAGAGCAAATGTCATTACAACAAGAAATGAATTCTCCTTGCTAGGAGAAAATTTGGATTCTTCCTCACAAGGAACTAAACAATTGTCTTTGCCTTGAATTTGGGCTAAAGTAGCTTCTTACATAGTTAAATAATTGGCATGTGATGGGAAAAAATCATTGCTATATACCAGTCCATTTTAAATTGTTGAGTCATCTATGCCATGACAAACATGTAAATGTTCCCAAATTTTTGTACAACGTATTAAAAAAAATGTCCTTTGAATATAAAAGGAAAAGAAACAACTCAACATTGTCACATTTTTGCTTAGTTACATTACTGGTAAAGAGGAGCCTTAGGGTTTAGTTCCCAAATGTTTCTTGGGAAGACTTTCTTAATTGTAGCAATATCAACAGTATCTTTGAATTGCCTAATGAGGGAAATAGAGGCCAAGAAAAAATAATAGAACCTACTATGGCTACTCTAGAGGAAGAAATTCCCTTTGTTTCCCCTATTGTAACACCTACCCACAACACAAAGGAACCAAAAGAGGAGGATTTTCAAGAAACCCAACTTGTAGCCTCTAATGAGAAGCCACAACAAAAATTGATCAGGAAACCCCTATTTCTAAGAGGCCACCAAGAGGTAAAAAGAGGAGTGGAGCCTCTACCTCTACACCTATAAAGGGGAAGAAGAGGCCACCAAAATCAAAGGGAAAAGTGGAGCTTCTTCTTTTGCATCTGCAAGAGGCTAGAAGAAGCCCACACAATCCGGAAGGCGTTCACATCACCTAAGGAAGAAGGGGTCAATGAGAGGATTGATTAAAAGGCATAAAGAGGATGTTGTGATGGTAGAAACAAATAAAGAGTAAGAGGGGGATACCCCTGATGATGAAGTAAAAACACCCATTGTACAACCATCATATTTTACTACCACTTTTGAATCAGATTCAAAAGATATTTTTGTAGCCAAGAAAATGAGTAGAAAATCTCCAAAAAGCCTTGTTTTAGAGGGTTGTGAATACACAAGTGAAATGGGAGATGATTAGTTTTTGGAGAAGGATGAGGAATTTTTTATTGAGTAAAGAAATGTTAATAAGGAATTGCAAGAAACAATGCAGAGAATAAAGCAATTGAAATCATTGTTAAAGACATACTAGCAAAAGGATAGTGAGTGGGATGCTAGGATTAGAGAATTGGAGGAGAGGCTTCACAAGTTTGAGAATGGATCGAAATTGGAAATAATCACATAACTTTCCATGGTAGTAGAAGGGAAAGAACCAATATTCCAAGGCCCAATTCCTTAGATTAAAACCCCCACTTGATCAGTTGTAGTGTCCCTAGGTGTTGAATTATGGAAGAGAACACAAGAATTCTCCCAGGAAAAGAAAGAATGGACAAGGGAGAGAGTTGAATTGATATCCAACCACACCAAGGCACTGGAAAATCAAGAAGCAAAAGTAAAACATTTGAAGGTAAAGATTGAAGAAATAGTAGACAAGGCAACACAAGTACTAAAGTTTAGGCCTCTTGCTAGAGTTTATGCTTTATTCTTGCAAGATTTTTTTTTATGTTTTTAGTTTAGCCAATTGATTAGTGATCTTTTGGTAGCAATCAATAGGAAATTCTCATTTTTAGATACTTTCTTCGATTCAACACTAGACATGCAGGATCAACTATGTGAGTTCTATCTACACAATTATGTTCTTTCAAATGACACTACTTGGATTCCATTGATGTTTGTAGGTGATCTCCAAATAAGAGCATTGGCCTCTTATGTCAAAAATGATCATCAAAGTGGCACAATTCTACAAGAATACCATGAAAAGGAAAAATCTATTGCCTTACAACTCAGGAAAGAATCAATGGATCCTAATGCAGTCATAGATTAGTGGTTATACACAGGGACTATTAATGAAGCATTTAAATTTGTTTAGAAAAGATGGGAAAAACTTTTACCAGAGCTGAAAAAAAAGGAGCCACGCTTTGTTTATAATTATGTAGACATGATTCGTAGGTCTCAAAAGTACATAGACATTGCACTGGACAATGGAGTTGCATGGTTTACACTTGTCTTCCATCCTCCTATCCTCCCATTTCCAGTACCACACTAGATAGGGAAGAAACGAGGGGAAGAAGAAGCGGTGAAAAATAAAAGATTGGTGAAGCTCTCAGATCAAAAAGGCTATTATCTGAAGCAGGTCAAAGGAGTTAACATTGTAGCTGATTTTAGGGAGATAACTCTACCGCATAACCTTAATCCTTGAAGTTGCTTAAGTACAAGCAACAAATTAGTTGGGAGGAGTGATGGGTTCAGTTTATGGATAGCTTTCTTTATTAAGTTTATGTCTTTTAGCATTTCAATCTACCAAAGTTCACAAATAATCCTAAGAATTATACTTCTTTTTATACCTTTTATGCACTTTAAACCAAAATTTAGTATTTGGTAATGCAAATATGATATGATGACATTTGTATGCAAATGTATGAATGTTCATGAAATTCAAAATGATTCTATGCTTAATTTATGGTTGTTAATTATGTGTGTGCTTTAGAATGAAACTAACCTCTTGTAGCTATAAGAACTATAACCTGTAGCAACTACGATTTCTAACGCACAACATAAGGACTGCAAGTAGTTGTAGGGGAGAATCTAGAATGACTAAAGCATGATAGCTCCAGAGAAGAATGGAGGTGACCATTGAATGGTCAACCGTGAGTCACTACAAGCACACTAAATAAGATGATTGAAAGGAGTCTATTCTAAGTAGGAGTAAGCTGTGACATGGCATTTCCTATGAAAAACGTCTCTATCATTATGGTTAGTTGTTAGGGCAGAGTTCTAAGTTAGTTTATCTTCTTCTACTTTTCAATTATGGTTTTTAGTTACAAGACTAAGTCCTCTCCCTATTCTTGAGGGAGAGTGGACAAAAACATTATGATTTTATTTTTAGTCCTAGGATGAATAAGAATCCTCATAGACCCTATATAGTGGGATCTACTGTGAGGAACGAATCTAGTTACTGGTTATCCAGTTTATTTTTTTATCATTGTTAGTTTCCTATTATCAATTGAATAATGGATATGTATTTTTGAATGAGAGATCTTGATTAGATTCTTGTCAGAGTTCAGAGTTATCATGTAATAAGGAAGTTAGTTCAGTATCATGAATTGTTGATTAAGTAGTAAGTGTCGATATCAATTATGGAAGAAATGACTCAAGAAAGGGCTACTTGAGGTACTGCTATCCACTCTACTTTCTTGTTATTAGATTAGTTCATGCATTGTTGAATTAGAATAGTTTCCAATTACATGCATGTGGATTTATAAATGTGATTTTGTAATTTAATTAGATTATGTAGCTTTGTTTCATACTCCTAGAGTGATTAGTTATAGTTCAACCTTAGAAGCTACTAGTCACAGTCTTAAGTGATAAGCACCCGTAGCACAAGTAACAATTTATGTTATTTCCCTTGTTTTTCCAGTTAACGTTTCATTTCCTTTTCCAACTTTTACCATTTTTTGTACATGTGTAAATCACCTATACTCATTGATATAGGCTATGTTAGAATCCATGAATGCACATATAGTGTCAACACTATCAAAAGCTTATGAAGCCCTGATTGATAATTAAATGCAACCTCTTGTAAAAGGTTTGGTGAACTATTTAGTTAGGAATCCATCCTCTAAATTGTGTGTCTACCTATAGCACTAAGTTAATCAAACATTATAGAGGCCCTACAATAAGGAAGCTTAATTCTTCATGGTAGGGTGGAAGTCACCTCGATGATGCTCTTTCTCTCCTTTTCTTCCCTTGTAAATTATGAGTATTATCTCATGATGTATTTGTAGTTCAGTAATGTAAAATGTTCTAAGCTTGTAGTTATATCAAAGTATCTTAAATGGATTTGTTTTAGTTGTAATGATTGTAGAATCATTATATGTAATTGAAAAAATGGTCAAATTTTTGACTCTTTGACTCCAAGTAACCATTATGTTTATTCATTAATTTTCACACTTCGTTAAATGATTAATTGGGTAGATGTTACAAAACATACACAATAAGATATAAACTAGTCATGCTCATATCCAATTAAATTTGATAAAGTACACATGTTTAAACCATGAAATGGAACATAGGAAAGCATATAAAATTACTAAACTATATAAAAGACATAGAATATCTTTGAGAGAAAATTCCACCACCAAAAATACATCAAGCTTGTATTAATCTCAAGAATGAGAGTACACCAATACAATCCTATCTATCTATTCAATCCAATAGTATTTATGGAAACATAACAACACTACACTTGCATAATGCTATGAAATCTCTATCTCATGTTTCTAATGTGTAGAGAAATCAAAACATAGAAACCCCCAATTTACATCCAAAACTTGGAGTCAAAATCATGGAGCTAAAACTAGACTTCATCCTCTACTAGCAAAAACCTAATGCCCCATGATGCATTGAATCAAGCAACCAATACAAAAAGTAACTACCACAAGCAACTTTGACATCATTACTTTGTTAAGAAACCCAATAACCTCTAGCACTCCATGATAAACATCATAACACTGAAAGGTTCCACCATAATGACAAATGATCCACTTTCATAGTATTAAATTTCAAGTGCTTCATGAGGGAGATGTTCAATTACTACTATGACATGTTAAATTTTCTTATAATGGATATGAGAACACAAGACTCATGATATAGGTGAACTAAAAAAGTTATTATTGTCATTGCCTAAATAAAAATATTAAATATTCCAACAAAGAAACAAAAACACAAATATAGTACATGATGTAATATTCCACAAGTCCAAGATTAAAATGCTACAAGCTCATACATTCAACCCACCTAAATGTGAGAATGAGATAAGTATTTATGAGAAATATTCAAGAGGAATCATATCAGAAGTCACCAAGAGTCACTATGTAAGCAAACCAAGTAGAACATAAATTGCTAATAATAGAAGATGCTTCCTAAGAATATCACACATGTGGGGGAGAGAAGACGTCTTTCAACAATGTAATAATGTGTGTAGGATAAAACCCACACGAGTGAAGACCCAAGTAAGATTATCATGTGCATATAAAACCTAGGATAATAAAGTAAATACACAAAAATAAATAATACATTATAACACCTCCATAAGCACAAATTAGGTGGGAAATGATGATGGTGAGTCCCAACAAATAGCCAACCCAATGCAAAGTGATTAGAAATTTATCAACTTTTAAAAAAAATGGAACTCAAATATAAGTGTTTTTGTGAAAATATGAGGTCAACAAGTAAAAAAAAAAGACTGAAATTCAAAAGTTGTGAGAAAACTAAGTTTCTAAGAAATCTAGGTGAGATCAACAAAAGCCATCTTCACCAGAAGATAGAAAACAAAAAAATAAGTCGATTGAAAAAAAAATCTCTTAGGAACACCACCATTTAACCAAGATATCGTGAGTTGAGTTCAAAGTGCAAAGTGCAAATAACCCATCCATGAAGCTTGCCCCTCCAAAAAAAATATCTAGCAAATATAGTTAGAAAAGTTGCTAAATATATAGATTTTACCAAATTTGGCACAAGTCTACTAGATATAATAATGTTTCTAAATATAATAGTTACATTTCCAAAGATAGCAATAAACCACTAAAATTAGTAAAAAACCACCATCCTTTTTTTCTAAAACCAACTCATATGAATAAAACCAGCACTAAGAAGAGCCACCTTATTATGGATTGCTTCTGGTTTTGGCTGTGAGATATTCCTTGATGTTTTAGATCAAACTCCATGATCCATCATCAAGAAAGAGAGTAAGACAAGAGATCATGGATCAAGGAGTTTGATTTGAAATGTCAAGGAAAAAAACTCGCACAACCAAAACTAGAAGCAATGCACAATAACATTATGGACTGTGGAAATCATATGAATACACAAAACCACCTTATTTGAGTGGTATATATTGGGTGTACTAAAGGGAAATTTTTACCAAGAGATGAGAAAAATTTATATGAAAAGATCAATATTGTAAAGTAAGGGAAAATTTTACAAAGAGGGTGAATTTTTGTATTTTTAAGGTCATATCAAGGGAGGCACATGGGTGAATTCCCACTACCACCTATAGCTTAAAATAAGGAGGCACAATAGCCAAGGGCTACCCTATCAAGCCAACCTTATATAAGGTGGGGGTTGAGGGCGTGTCTCTCCCTTGACACCATGCCTAAACAAGATAGCAAGCAAGGTATAAGGATATGTATTGTGACCGTAGAAAGGTCATAAATTTTTAAAAATTGAGTTTTTTTTATTTTTCCAAAAGCATTTCACAATGCTATAAAATAGCTTGAGTTTTACTTTTTTCCTTTTTTAATATAATGAAAAAAGGTGTGGTGTAAAAGAAAATTTAAAATAATTGCACAATGTTACAAGCAACATTTGTATAACCTCAAGCTTGTGTTTGGAGCCATTTTTTTGCTTATTCTCATATGAAAATCAACAAATGGATGGTCATCTCTAAGGTTTGTGATGCTCCTAATTGTTGATGTGTTTTTATGCACTTCTCAACACAGGCAATACGTAGGTGCACTACCTCTCTTGAAAGACAATCTTC
>VDFB02101961.1:210331-240087 GCA_007258455.2 Sequoia sempervirens | reverse complement strand
CTAATTTATTGGGATGAATCAAGGATGTTTGCATCAAAATACCCCTCATCTATGCCATTAGGGAGTCCTTATTTATACCAAAATGGTGAGAGAGTTGTGCCTCAAAAATCCAAGCATGAAATAAAAGGACCCTTAGAGTGTACACATCTTAGGACAACTTGCAAACATTATATTGGGAAATATAATTGTCCCCAAGTATGCAAACCCTAAGAGCCCTATAGTGGATGTCAAAATAAATTACTCTCATATAGAACACCTTAATTAACCTTTGGGCAGTCATTAATGTAATTACCAAAGAAACCATGAAATTATTACAACTAATGGAGCTTAGACCTACACCTACTATGTTACAATTAGCAAATAGGTCTACATCCAAGCTAAGGGAGTCATAGAAGACCTGATAATAACATTAGACTCATGGGAGTACCCTGCAGACTTTATGGTGTTGTAGCCTAAAGCTAATCTTGCAAGATATCCCCTTATCTTAAGGAGACCTCGGTTGGCAACTGTAGATGCCTTTATAGGTTGCGGGTCTAGTAACATGATCATTTCCAATGGATATGTGACTATGAAACTAGTCCTTTATCTACCTACTCAGCCACATACAGATTTGGAGAAACTTGTAAGGCCTACCCTAGATGAGGAAGACCAATACTCCTTACAAACTTTGATGACTATTCAACGTAGTCCCTTGTTAGAAAACCAAGATGAAGATGAACTAATTATGAACATCATGCATAATAATTATGGTAGGGATCCACAACAACATGAATGTCTAACATGTTTACAGGACCCCTTGCTAAACATAATTATTGCTAATACATCTGAGCTCATTTCTCAAATTTTCCACACTTTATTGCCACATCACTATATCCCAAATATAGCAGGTCTTGACATTTCATCTATTCAAATGTCATCCTTGACTTTAGAGATTATGCCAAACAAAACATTAAATGTAAACAACCAATTGACTGTTGCACAATAGACTTCATTGTTGAATGTGTTGCAAGCACATGCAACAACATTTGCATGGGATTACCTAGACATGAAGGGTATAGACCCAAACTTGTGCATGCATCAAATTTACATCAATTAAGGCTATAAACTAATTAGGCAACCATAAAGGAGAATGAACCATGCGGTCCATCACATAGTCAAAGCTAAATTACAAAAGTTGTTGGATGTGGGATTCATCTATCCAATCTCTGATAATCAATGGGTGTCTCCACTAGTGATTGTACCTAAGAAAGGGGGAAATGGAGAGTGTGTATAGACTACCGTGAGTTGAATGTAGAACTAAGAAATACCACTTTCCTCTTCCTTTCATTGACCAAGTACTAGATTCACTAGCAGGAAAAAAATACTTCTCCTTTTTAGATGGCTTTAGTGGATACAATCAGATTAAGATAGCCCCAGAAGATCAAGACAAGATTACCTTCACATGCCCTTGGGGTACATATGCTTACTATGTCTTTCCATTTGGGCTATGTAATGAACCTACCACCTTTCAAAGGGCAGTTCTAAGCATATTCTCAGGCTTTGCTAATGATTTCATGGAAGTTTACATGGATGATTTTACAACATATGGGAATACCTATAAAGAAGTACTTGCTAATGTGGAGAAAGTACTACAAAGATGTCAAGATAATAACTTGTCCCTAAGTCATGAAAAATTCTTCATGATGATGAATGAGGGAGCATTTTTGGGTCATTTTGTGTCCGATAAAGGAATCCAAGTAGATCCCAACAAAATTGAGATAATATCAACATTACATGTACCTCAGAGATAAAGATATTTCATAAGTTTCCTTGGACATGTTGGCTATTACAGAAGATTCATACAAGATTTCAACAAGATTGTAGCACCACTATTTGTCTTATTATCCAAGGATGTAGAGTTTGAATGGACAACTGCTTGTCAACATTCCTTTGAAACTCTCAAGGCAGTATTAACCAAGACCCCTATTTTCAGAGGACCAAATTGGAACTTACCCTTCCATATCCATACAAATGCTTCAAATTTTACAATAGGAGTTGTGATGGGATAGAAGGATGGAAACCTTGAGTATGTCATTTATTATATTAGTAAAAATCTTCAAGGAGCAAAACTCAACTATACAGTGACTAAGAAGGAAATGTTAGTAGTGGTTCATGCAATCAACAAGTTCAAACACTACATTATAGGGTATTTTATATTCATACATACTAACCATACAACAATAAGGTATCTGATGAACAAACCAATAGTGGGTGGTAAGCTTGTGAGGTGGTTACCAATACTTCAAGAATTTGACATAACTATTGTAGACAAGCCAGGGAAAGAAAATGTAGTAGCATATTTTCTCTCTAGATTTCCAACCAAATTAGAATAAGATGTTGTAGATGATTCATTCCCAGATGAGCACCTATTTTATCTCTCTGCATACACCTTGGTATGTAGACATAGCCAACTATCTGGTAGCAAGGAAAATAACACCACATCTCTCACTGAGGGAGAAGAGGCAATTAGTTCAATTTTTTTTCCTTACTCATGGATTACATGGTATTTATTCTACACATGCATTGATAACACAATGATAAGATGAATTAGAGAAGATGAAGTGTATGATATCCTTAGAGCATGCCATGATGAACCCTGTGGAGGACACTTTGTAGCAAAGAGGACAACTCTTAAAATTTTGAATACTAGTTACTATTGGACAACACTTCATATTAAGGATGTAGTCAATTACACCAAGAGTTGTGATAGATGTCAGAGAATGGGAAGGCCAACAAAGATAGATGAGATTCCATTACAACCACAAATAGTAGTAACACAATTTGATAAATGGGGACTCAACTTCATTGGTCCCATCTCCCCAACATCAAATAATAAAGAATGCATACTGGTTTGTACAAATTACCTTACCAAATGGGTGGAAGTTAAAGTTTTGCAATTTACAAGAGATGGGAATGTGGAAAATTTTCTTAATGAAGATATATTCACAAGATAGGGTGTTCCTAGAGAAATTGTCACAAACCAAGGACCACAGTTTATATCATATCTTATCACAAAACTAGTGCAAGAATATGAGATCAGACATAAAAAGCCCACACCCTACCACCCTCAAGCAAATGGTCAAGTGGAGGTCACAAATAGAGAAATTGAAAACATCCTTACAAAGATAGTGAAAATCCATAGGAAGGACTAGGTAGCCATGTTACCTAAAGTAGTTTGGGCTTATAGGACAACCTGGAAGATAACAACCAATTTCACAACATATGAGTTGGTATATGGTAAAAAGGCAGTACTTCCAATAGAATTTGAATACAAGACTTTGAGGACAACAACCACATTGGGCATGGAATTATCAATAGCATAGAAGGAGAGGTTGCACAACCTCAATGCATTAGATGAAATTAGAATGGAAGTCATTCACCATATTGAAATCATCCAAAAACAAAGGATACACTAGTATGACCAGTTTATTAAAACCAAGGAATTTAGTACAGGTGATTGGGATTTACTATATGATTCAAGGTACAAATATTACAAAGGAAAATTACATACTAGATGGCTTGGTTCATATGAGATTAAAACAATTTTTCCAAATGGAGTAGTTCAGTTACAAATAATTGACAATGTAAGGTTTTCATTACTAGTTAATGAGCATAGGTTGAAGCTTTACAAATAACCATTGCAGAAGGATGAGGTTGAAGCTTTACAAATGACCATTGTAGAAGGATGACTTATTTTAATACTGCAACATCGATTTGAGCCACATGTACAAAATACATTAACAATAATAAGTAGTTCTTCTGAAGCATCAATAGTCAGGCAACATAGCTCACCTACTAAGATTTCAAAGGTATAATTCTACAACACATTTCACATGCACACATTGCACAAGTGACATTCGACAATCTTCATTTTCTGAAGCAGTCACAAAAGCAACAGGGACCTGCAACATCACGCCACTAGGCGACAAAACTACAAAAGGGACTTGTTACTACATGAGCCTGTAGCACTTGTTTGTTAGTCATTTAAAAAACACATGAATTAATTACATTTCCATCAATTCATAGCATATCATTTCACACATGCAATCACACATATTTCACTTCATTACATGTAGCCTATTTCATTTGTACACATGTACCCATCCTACCACATTTTTTGATTCCACCGTACCATGCAATTAATTTAACCTTACCATAAGTGTACTTTCCACAACCTTTTCACCCATCATTCTAATATATTTTCCATATGGAAAAGATATGCTACCATCAATTTCATACCAAAGCTACACAAACATCATACCACCCACAACATATCATTTCAAATCAAGTTCAAGGCAGTATACAACTACTTCACAAAAGGTGAATTTTACTTCAAGCTATTCCTACAGGTACACTATGTATTAAATTATCATAATTAAAATAGAAGATTATTGATTTTGTGTGTGTTTATAGTTCATTCATGCATGTCACATATCATGTTTTAATTATCTACTACTTCTAATTCTTGCCTCCACCCAAACCGTACCCACTAATTGAGGACACTTAGTAACTTTAGTTGGAGGAGGGGTATTCATAATTATTCCTTAGTTTTTTTATCTTTAACTTCTACAAAACCTTCTCGTTGTTTCATTTTCCATTTTCAGAATATACAAAAATCAGAGAAAAGGAAAGCAGTTTTAAGCAACTAAATTAAGGGGTGCATTTGAGTAATATAGCATACAAGCACAGTAGAGGTGGTGTAATTGGGGTGGTAGCGCAAGAATAGAACAAAGTAAAATTGTGAAGAGATTGCAAATTACTGAAGCATTATAATGGGGGTGATATCATACAAAGGGAACCAGCAACACATAACCTACTATTGGAAGAAAAACAATATTTGTCTGCCTTCCAACGAGTTGGATGGATGGATTGTTTCTTGAAGCTTACAAAATTCAATGAGGTAATGACCCAACAATTTTCTAGCACATTTCAAAATGATGAGGCAATTGTTAGGGGTCTAAAGATAGATGCATCAAAGGCAGTTGTAGGTAAAGTATCTAACTTTCCAAGAGTGGGAGAGGAGTTTCCAGCTAGAGCAAATGTCATTACAACAAGAAATGAATTCTCCTTGCTAGGAGAAAATTTGGATTCTTCCTCACAAGGCACTAAACAATTATCTTTGCCTTGAATTTGGGCTAAAGTAGCTTCTTACATAGTTAAATAATTGGCATGTGATGGGCAAAAATCATTGCTATATACCAGTCCATTTTAAATTGTTGAGTCATCTATGCCATGAAAGACATGTAAATGTTCCCAAATTTTTGTACAACCTATTAAAAAAAATGTCCTTTGAATATAAAAGGAAAATAAACAACTCAACATTGTCACATTTTTGCTTAGTTACATTACTGGTAAAGAGGAGCCTTAGGGTTTAGTTCCCAAATGTTTCTTGGGAAGACTTTCTTAATTGTAGCAATATCAACAATATCTTTGAATTTCCTAATGAGGGAAATAGAGGCCAAGAAAAAATAATAGAACCTATTGTGGCTACTCCAGAGGAAGAAATTCCCTTTGTTTCCCCTGTTGTAACACCTACCCACAACACAAAGGAACCAGAAGAGGAGGGTTTTCAAGAAACCCAACTTGTAGCCTCTAATGAGAAACCCACAACAAAAATTGATCAGGAAACCCCTATTTCTAAGAGGCCACCAAGAGGTAAAAAGAGGAGTGGAGCCTCTACCTCTACACCTATAAAGGGGAAGAATAGGCCACCAAAATCAAAGGGAAAAGTGGAGCTTCTTCTTTTGCATCTACAAGAGGCTAGAAGAAGCCCACACAATCCAGAAGGCATTCACATCACCTAAGGAAGAAGGGGTCCATGAGAGGATTGATTAAAAGGCATAAAGAGGATGTTGTGATGGTAAAAAAAAAAAGAGTAAGAGGGGGATACCCCTGATGATGAAGTAAAAACACCCATTGTACAACCATCATATTTTACTACCACTTTTGAATCAGATTCAAAAGATATTTTTGTAGCCAAGAAAATGAGTAGAAAATCTCCAAAAAGTCTTGTTTTAGAGGGTTGTGAATACACAAGTGAAATGGGAGATGATCAGTTTTTGGAGAAGGATGAGGAAATTTTTATTGAGGAAAGAAATGTTAATAAGGAATTGCAAGAAAAAATGCAGAGAATAAAGCAATTGAAATCATTGTTAAAGACATACTAGCAAAAGGATAGTGAGTGGGATGCTAGGATTAGAGAATTGGAGGAGAGGCTTCACAAGTTTGAGAATGGATCAAAATTGGAAATAATCACATAACTTTCCATGGTAGAAGCAGAAGGGAAAGAACCAATATTCCAAGGCCCAATTCCTTAGATTAAAACCCCCACTTGATCAACTGTAGTGTCCCTAGGTGTTGAATTATGGAAGAGAACACAAGAATTCTCCCAGGAAAAGAAAGAATGGACAGGGGAGAGAGTTGAATTGCTATACAACCACACCAAGGCACTAGAAAATCAAGAAGCAAAAGTAAAACATTTGAAGGTAAAGATTGAAGAAATAGTAGGCAAGTCAACACAAGTACTAAAGTTTAGGCCTCTTGCTAGAGTTTATGCTTTATTCTTGCAAGATTTTTTTTTTATGTTTTTAGTTTAGCCAATTGATTAGTGATCTTTTTGTAGCAATCAATAGGAAATTCTTGTTTTTAGATACTTTCTTTAATTCAACACTGGACATGCAGGATCAACTATGTGAGTTCTATCTACACAATTATGTTCTTTCAAATGAAACTACTTGGATTCCATTGATGTTTGTAGGTGATCTCCAAATAAGAGCATTGGCCTCTTATGTCAAAAATGATCATCAAAGTGGCACAATTCTACAAGAATACCATGAAGAGGAAAAATCTATTGCCTTACAACTCAGGAAAGAATCAATGGATCCTAATGCAGTCATAGATTAGTGGTTATACACAGGGACTATTAATGAAGCATTTAAATTTGTTTAGAAAAGATGGGAAGAACTTTTACCAAAGCTGAAAAAAAGGAGCCACACTTTGTTTATAATTATGTAGATATGATTCGTAGGTCTCAAAAGTACATAGGCATTGCACTGAACAATGGAGTTGCATGGTTTCCACTTGTCTTCCATCCTCCTATCCTCCCATTTCCAGTACCACACTAGATAGGGAATAAACGAGGGGAAGAAGAAGCAGTGAAAAATAAAAGATTGGTGAAGCTCTCAGATCAAAAAGGCTATTATCTGAACCAGGTCAAAGGAGTTAACATTGTAGCTGATTTTAGGGAGATAGCTCTACCACATAACCTTAATCCTTGAAGTTGCTTAAGTATAAGCAAAAAATTAGTTGGGAGGAGTAATGGGTTTAGTTTATGGATAGCTTTCTTTATTAAGTTTATGTCTTTTATCATTTCAATCTACCAAAGTTCACAGATAATCCTAAGAATTATACTTCTTTTATACCTTTTATGCACTTTAAACCAGCCTTTAGTATTTGGTAATGCAAATATGATATGATGACATTTGTATGCAAATGTATGTATGTTCATGAAATTCAATATGATTCTATGCTTAATTTATGGTTGTTAATTATGTGTGTGCTTTAGAATGAAACTAACCTCTTGTAGCTATAAGAACTATAACCTGTAGCAACTAGGATTTCTAACGCACAACATAAGGACTGCAAGTAGTTGTAGGGGAGAATCTAGAATGACTAAAGCATGATAGCTCTAGAGAAGAATGGAGGTGACCATTGAATGGTCAACCGTGAGTCACTACAAGCACACTAAATAAGATGATTGAAAGGAGTTTGTTCTAAGTAGGAGTAACCTGTGACATGGCATTTCCTATGAAACACGTCTCTGTCATTATGGTTAGTTGTTAGGGCAAAGCTCTAAGTTAGTTTATCTTCTTCTACTTTTCAATTATGGTTTTTAGTTACAAGACTAAGTCCTCTCCCTATTCTTGAGGGAGAGTGGACAAAAACATTATGATTTTATTTTTAGTCCTAAGATGAATAAGAATCCTCATAGTCCCTATATAGTGGGATCTATTGTGAGGAATGAATCTAGTTACTGGTTATCCAGTTTATTTTTTTTATCATTGTTAGTTTCCTATTATCAATTGAATAATGGATATGTATTTTTGAATGAGAGATCTTGATTAGATTCTTGTCAGAGTTCAAAGTTATCATGTAATAAGGGAGTTATTTCAGTGTCATGAATTGTTGATTAAGTAGTAAGTGTCGATATCAATTATGGAAGCAATGACTCAAGAAAGGGCTACTTGAGGTACTGCTATCCACTCTACTTTCTTGTTATTAGATTAGTTCATGCATTGTTGAATTAGAATAGTTTCCAATTACATGCATGTGGATTTATAAATGTGATTTTGTAATTTAATTAGATCTTTGTTTCATACTCCTAGAGTGATTAGTTATAGTTCAACCTTAGAAGCTAGTAGTCACAGTCTTAAGTGATAAGCACCCGTAGCACAAGTAACAATTTATGTTATTTCCCTTGTTTTGCCAGTTAACGTTTCATTTCCTTTTCCAACTTTTACCATTTTTTGTACATGTGTAAATCACCTATACTCATTGATATAGGCTGTGTTAGAATCCATGAATGCACATATAGTGCCAGCACTGTCAAAAGATTATGAAGCCCTGATTGATAATTAAATGCAACCTCTTGTAAAAGGTTTGGTGAACTATTCAGTTAGGAATCCATCCTCTAAATTGTGTGTCTACCTATAGCACCAAGTTAATCAAACATTATAGAGGCCCTACAATAAGGAAGCTTAATTCTTCATGGTAGGGTGGAAGTCACCTCGATGATGCTCTTTCTCTCCTTTTCTTCCCTTGTAAATTATGAGTATTATCTCATGATGTATTTGTAGTTCAGTAATGTAAAATGTTCTAAGCTTGTAATTATATCAAAGTATCTTAAATGGATTTGTTTTAGTTGTAATGATTGTAGAATCATTATATGTAATTGAAAAAATGGTCAAATTTTTGACTCTTTGACTCCAAGTAACCATTATGTTTATTCATTAATTTTCACACTTCATTAAATGATTAATTGGGTAGATGTTACAAAACATACACAATAAGATATAAACCAGTCATGCTCATATCCAATTAAATTTGATAAAGTACACATGTTTAAACCATGAAATGGAACATAGGAAAGCATATAAAATTACTAAACTATATAAAAGACATAGAATATCTTTGAGAGAAAATTCCACCACCAAAAATACATCAAGCTTGTATTAATCTCAAGAATGAGAGTACACCAATACAATCCTATCTATCTATTCAATCCAATAGTATTTATGGAAACATAACAACACTACACTTGCATAATGCTATGAAATCTCTATCTCATGTTTCTAATGTGTAGAGAAATCAAAACATAGAAACCCCCAATTTACATCCAAAACTTGGAGTCAAAATCATGGAGCTAAAACTAGACTTCATCCTCTACTAGCAAAAACCTAATGCCCCATGATGCATTGAATCAAGCAACCAATACAAAAAGTAACTACCACAAGCAACTTTGACATCATTACTTTGTTAAGAAACACAATAACCCCTAGCACTCCATGATAAACATCATAACACCGAAAGGTTCCACCATAATGACAAATGCTCCACTTTCATAGTATTAAATTTCAAGTGCTTCATGAGGGAGATGTTCAATTACTACTATGACATGTTAAATTTTCTTATAATGGATATGAGAACACAAGACTCATGATATAGGTGAACTAAAAAAGTTATTATTGTCATTGCCTAAATAAAAATATTAAATATTCCAACAAAGAAACAAAAACACAAATATAGTACATGATGTAATATTCCACAAGTCCAAGATTAAAATGCTACAAGCTCATACATTCAACCCACCCAAGTGTGAGAATAAGATAAGTATTTATGAGAAATATTCAAGAGGAATCATATCAGAAGTCACCAAGAGTCACTATGTAAGCAAACCAAGTAAAACATAAATTGCTAATAATAGAAGATGCTTCCTAAGAATATCACACATGTGGGAGAGAGAAGACATCTTTCAACAATGTAATAATGTGTGTAGGATAAAACCCACATGAGTGAAGACCCAAGTAAGATTATCATGTGCATATAAAACCTAGGATAATAAAGTAAATACACAAAAATAAATAATACATTATAACACCTCCATAAGCACAAATTAGGTGGTAAATGATGATGGTGAGTCCCATCAAATAGCCAACCCAATGCAAAGTGATTAGAAATTTATCAACTTTTAAAAAAATTGGAACTCAAATATAAGTGTTTTTGTGAAAATATGAGGTCAACAAGTAAAAAAACAAGACTATGAAATTCAAAAGTTGTGAGAAAACTAAGTTTCTAAGAAATCTAGGTGAGATTAACAAAAGCCATCTTCACCAGAAGATAGCAAACAAAAAAATAGGTGGATTGAAAAAAAAATTGCTTAGGAATACCTCCATTTAACCAAGATATCGTGAGTTGAGTTCAAAGTACAAAGTGCAAATAACCCATCCATGAAGCTTGCCCCTCCAAAAAAAATATCTACCAAATATAGTTAGAAAAGTTGCTAAATATATAGATTTTACCAAATTTGGCACAAGTCTACTAGATATAATAATGTTTCTAAATATAATAGTTACATTTCCAAAGATAGCAATAAACCACTAAAATTAGTAAAAAACCACCATCCTTTTTTTCTAAAACCAACTCATATGAATAAAACCACCACTAAGAAGAGCCACCTTATTATGGATTGCTTCTGGTTTTGGCTGAGATATTCCTTGATGTTTTAGATCAAACTCCATGATCCATCGTCAAGAAAGAGAGTAAGACAAGAGATCATGGATCAAGGAGTTTGATTTGAAATGTCAAGGAAAAAAACTCACACAACCAAAACTAGAAGCAATGCACAATAACATTATGGACTATGGAAATCATATGACTACACAAAACCACCTTATTTGAGTGGTATATATTGGGTGTACTAAAGGGAAATTTTTACTAAGAGATGAGAAAAATTTATATGAAAAGATCAATATTGTAAAGTAAGGGAAAATTTTACGAAGAGGGTGAATTTTTGTATTTTTAAGGTCATATCAAGGGAGGCACATGGGTGAATTCCCCCTACCACCTATAGCTTAAAATAAGGAGGCACAATGGCCAAGGGCTACCCTATCGAGCCCACCTTATATAAGGTGGGGGTTGAGGGCGTGTCTCTCCCTTGACACCATGCCTAAACAAGATAGCAAGCAAGGTATAAGGATATGTATTGTGACCGTAGAAAGGTCATAAATTTTTTAAAATTTAGTTTTTTATTTTTCCAAAAGCATTTCACAATGCTATAAAATAGCTTGAGTTTTCCTTTTTTCCTTTTTTAATATAATGAAAAAAGGTGTGGTGTAAAAGAAAATTTAAAATAATTGCACAATGTTACAAGCAACATTTGTATAACCTCAAGCTTGTGTTTGGAGCCATTTTTTTGCTTATTCTCATATGAAAATCAACAAATGGATGGTCATCTCTAAGGTTTGCGATGCTCCTAATTGTTGATGTGTTTTTATGCACTTCTCAACACAGGCAATATGTAGGTGCACTACCTCTCTTGAAAGACAATCTTCCACAATTAGATTGTAGAACACTACCCCAAGGTCTCTAATGTCAGGTCTTGACAGTGCCTGGAATATTTCAGTTGTTTGATGTGATTTGCTGGAATCACAAGGCGGCCTTATGGATGAGTTACAAAGCATGGTAAGTTGGGTCTTGAAATGGAGTTCCTAAGATGGAAAAGTTGTGTGTTTGCTGTCGGTTCAAACAACAGTCTTGAACTCCATTTTTATCATTGGATTTAGCTTTACAATGTGCAATGAACCTTTCCTTAGGTACTTATATAAAAAAAAAGAAAAAGGGCAGGGAAGAGAGAAGTCTCCTGGATCTGCAACTAACTGTGAACAGTGATAATGGGGTCCCTGCAAATGGACAACTTCCTAGAAACAATATTCCACTTAACCAGAAATCTCACAGTCTCATGGAATTTGTGCTATCTTCTAAGGTCTGCAAATATTTTGTCTTTCATTCACCATATGCATGCATGAAAAAAGATGAAAGTGTGGAGAAGCTTTGAATTTAAGCCCAGACTAACTTTACACAACTATCTACCATCAGTAAACATCAAAAATTATGGACTAAGAAGACATCTACACTGCAAGAATTTTCACAACCACAAAACAACATTCCTAAAATCTACCAAAGCAAGAAAACAGTTAACTAGAACAGCAGTACAAATCTAATTAAAGCATCTAACAATGGAGGTTGAATCAAGTAACATGTAAGAAACTTAGAAAATGCACCAAGTGAGTGTATTTTCATTATAAATTTCTGCAGCATGTCTTTACAACAACTCAACTCCCTTTGCAAATGAGAGGAGAGCCCTATTTATAGTTCCAAAAAAGTCAAATGAATGGCCAAGATTAATTCTCATTGTGTGACCAAGATTCATTAAAAAATAGGGTTTCACCAACCCTCAATATATTACAATTTAAAATTACATTTTGTCCCTTCCCTATTTTGTCCTCTAGTGACGACACTGTAGCATTTTGTCTTTTTGCTGTTTTACTGTAGCTACTCTTTGGGGAGCTCTTTATCATCAACAGGGTCGTCCTCCTACTTCTTCGATGCTGTATATTCCATGAACTGATTGGCTAGAGTTTTTCCACCACAACAATCTCATACCGCAACACTTGGTAGCTCCACTCTTTTGCATTATCTTCTAACCTGTTCCAGTCCTCATCGTATTTTGTGCCCTGATCCCTGAATAGCTTAGATTGATCGAAGGCACGGGCAGCAAAACTCATGAACTCTACCGTCACCTCACTAGACATCCTGTCCTCCATCTTCTTTTGGAAGTAAGGTTTTACCTTTTATGAATCCATCTGCACCACGGGCATGTCATACTCTATCATTAGTTTGAGGTATCGGGTGCATTCCAGTCTGATTTCTTTGATCCATTCGATATCCAGATCCACCTTGCTCATTATTTGTTCCAACCTTTCCTTCCGGTTGTCAAAGTCTGGCCACCACACATCCATCAACTAGTGATCATCCTTGTTGAACGCGAGCTCCCTTTCCCATGTGTCTTTTGGCAACTGAAGGATAGCCTCGATCTTTGGAAAGGTGGAGTCGTATGTTGCAGGGAAGTCGGTGCAGAGCTTCCTTGTGCCTTCCAAAGATTGCTACAGGTCCAAGAACTTGTTGGCTGTCTGAACAGCCCGGCTAATTCCCATGTTCCCAATGTATAAGACTTGTCGAAACCAGTCCTCCATAGTCTTTTCCAAGTTCTTTCTCCTTTCCATCTTATTAATCTATTCCTTGGACATCAGTTGGGGTGGAGCTGTGGACGTGGTAGGCAGGTCATCTACCGAAGACAATTGTTGGATGTAATTCGTCAAAGCAGCTACCTGTGCTTTAAGCTCATCTTTTGAAATCTTGTCCTGCTTTATCAAGTGTACCACTGTGGCCACTGATTCTTCAAGATTCCCCACCTTTTGTTCCCTGGTAGAGGTTCCCAAGTTGATGGTGGAGATGTTGTAACTCACCCCAGCCTGGCCCACCACAGGCATTGCTATTTGCACAACTCAAGACCTAGAAGCATCCATCATTACCCTAGATTGGATCTTAGGCTTCTTCTCCTTCTTTGTTGTGATATGAGTTCGGGCTAAGATAGCCTCTAGTCTCATCCTTGGGTCCTTTAGTATAGGAGTTTTTCTTTCGAGTTGTTTCTCTAACCACTCAAGCACGACAAACTTGCCCTTGGGTGATTCACGATCACCCTCGCCCTTGTCATCCAAGGCTTCTATTTCCTTATCTTCTGGGGCCCTTTCTTCCCCCTTTGCAGTATCTCCTTCTTCTTCATTGGAGTCCTAGATGAACACAAGGTGTTTAATAGGAGGCTTGGCAGATAATTGCTACAGGGGACTTTCTTTCTCTTCCATCTCCTCCCCTTCCTTTCCCTTAGCTTGTTCAACCCCGTGCACATGTTCCTTGAATTGCTCAATTTTGAGGCCCTTGACAGCTTGGGCCTCCCCCTCAGGTTTATCTTCTTGCTGCTGTCCTTCTTCTTCAAGGTACGACCTTTCTACCTTTTCCTTAGTATCCTTCAGCTGTCGGGTCATTTCTTCCTCAAGGTCATCGTCGAAGGTCTACACAATGACCCTACCATCGGTGTCATCTTCCTCATCCCCGCTCTCTGAGGAGCCAGTTCCTTCTTCTTCGTAGGCCACCCTGTCAATAGTACGATGTTCATACTCCGAGTGCTCATGGTATTCATTGACCTCCTCTTCAAAGGGCTTTGAGGCCTCTTGTTCTCATCTCTCCCACTCCTCAAAGATTAACATGGTGGCTTCCATAGTCGGTGGCCCTGTCGACGATTGTGAAGGTTGAGCAATGGCGAGGACTTGTGCAAGGGTCGCTTGAAGAGTGGGATCCATAAGGATCTGGGAGAGCTCAGGGGGGAGATTCTGCATATGTCTTGAGAGGGCCTCAAGCATGGTGGGAGCGGGTATTGGTGCAACCACTATAGGTAAGGGGAGTGACGTGGTGGGTGACATGGCAGCGGAGGAAGGAGGAGTAGTCATGGCAGAGGAGGAGTCAATTACAATCACAGGCTTGGTTGGCGGCAAAGGGGCAAGATGGACAGAGATGTCCACTGCCGGTAGGGATGTGGTGACCATAGCCAAAGAGGTAGATAATGGGGCAAGCAAAGCGGGGAGAGCCAAAATATGTTTTATTTGATCAGTATCTTTTGCCTCCTCCTCGTGGGTTAAGAGCTACTCTGTCGTGCCCCCTGTTTGCTTAAGTCTTTTGGAGGGTGAGCCCCCAGGATCCTTCCTTGCATAAACCTTGGGGTCAGGAGACTGCTTCACTTCTGTCTCTTTCCTCTTCTTGGATTTGGTGATTGGAGGGGACTTGGATTTCCCGCTCGTTGAAGTGGTGGCAACAATGTCTTCTGTGGCACTTGGTTCACTCTTGAGTCCTTCGTATGTCAGGACCACCACTTGTTGTCTTAATCGGGCTACCCTCCCATCAACCCAATCCTTGGTACGAGCCAAGATTGGCTTGGTTATGATATCGAGGTCATCGACCTCTTGCTCGTCCCAGTCAATTGTTGGTACTGAAAAATTGGCAACTGCGGGTATCTGGGGTCCATTATGGTGCTCTCATCTTCTTCGACTTGGTCTAGTATGGGAAATGGTTGCACCTTTCTTAAAAAGTGTGTAGTCATTCGCATATAGTGCCTTGCAAGTACTTCTTTATCATCCTAACAATCTCCCCAAAAGTCTTCAATGTGGTGGAGATGAGCGAATCCTGGCCCTAGTGCCTTTCTTACATGACCATATGGGTCCATCCGTGGGCGAGCAGTGTGTAGGTGAAAATGGTAATCTTTTAGTTCTTTCTCGGAGTTACCAGCACACTAGGAATTTTTTAATTTATACATGCCTTGGCCAAGAGTCATGGGATAAGAGATCCCTGCCACATGTTTGCTGTTGAAGACTGCCTGTATATGTTGGAGCTGCTGAGAAAGCTCTAGTAGGATGATCTGGTCATTGGGGTATCAAGGCAACTTGTTTGGCCTTTCAGTGAAGCCTTGGGCACGTATGTATGTGAACTTCAGGTATTGAATGAAGAGGAAGGCATATTGCTTCAAAAATTCCTGAGCACTGTGGGAAACCCTCCTTTCGAAATCCCCAGCAATCATTCTGACAATATGGCCAATGAAGGCGTCATTTACTCTGCAGTACTCCCTCTTGAAGTTTCGGTACTGGAGCTAGGGGTATCTATCATAGGCCTTGAGTCTTCAACCCTGCTCTTGATCGGGTGCCACAAACAACCCGTTGTATTGCCTCTGATCTGCCAAGGAGTAGACGAGGTATGAAGTCATATAGAATTTGAAGCTTTTCTTCACATTGACGAACTGCTCATGGAAGTAGTCACTTATTATTCCTCCCCAGTAAAATGAGATCTTTGTGGTAATGTCTTCATTCCCATGAAGAATCTAGTCAATAAAGTACACCATCCACTCTTGAAAGAAGGCCACCATAGGAAGACCCATAACCCTACTTAGCATTGTGACGAGGTCATGGTAATCTTCGTGGAAATCATTGCAGAAGGGTTCATGAGGAACCTTCATAGCGTTGCCCCGCTTTTCTTTAAGACAATGCTGATTGATTAACCTTTTGCATCCTTCCGGGTTGTCATCCCATGCTGCTTGACATTCTTCTATGGTAGGTGTTTCCATTTCTTGAAACGTGGGAATATGGAAGGTTTTTGTGATTCCTTCGGCCGACATGTCAGCAAGAATGTTACCATCCCTATCAACAATTATCCTTGTGTCGAGTTGATACGCCTGTCGACAAGCCATGACCAATTCAGGGGCCACGAGAGATGGAGGGAAACTTGCAGCTTTCATGATTCGACTTTGTCTTATCAGTCTTGCATTCTTGGTCATTGGATTGACCCTGACCCTTTGTGTAAACTCGTTAATATTGACATGGCCTATGTTGGTTTCAGTGATTTCTTTCCAGTCTGTGGTAACCTTCGAGTGCAAGGGTTCACCCTGGAACTGGTATTTCATTTGGTCCTTATCCTCTTTTCCTCGAGGAGTCTTTCCTGACTTCTTTCCTTTGTCCTTTTCGACGGCTGCCCCTGAAGGTCCTGCACCCGATTCCATAAATTCTGCAAGCAAAGAGGTAGTCAGTGCAATGGATCACAAAAGTGTTCATGTTAGTTGAGATCCCATAAAATCAAATTTGAATAATCTATCGTTCATGAAATGATACTTTTACATCCTTATGATATCAGTCTTTTGATTGAGGGCTTTGGGACAATCCGGGCCTGAAGGGTCGGACTTCCCTAGCAGGAATGTTGTTTGGAAAGGCCAACGGGGTGGAATGATCCAGGAGACCTCTCCCAACCCAACATCGATAATTTAAAAGGTTCGTAATGAAGAGGACTGAAATTAAGTACGTGGGTCGAGATTAAATTTCAAATTTGAGCTCATTTAGATCGATTTAGGAGCATTCAGAGGTACAATGCCGCGAAGTCGTCCGGAGACGGCTGTTTGGGATGACTGAGCAGAAACGGAGTTCCAAGGATGAAACTCTGGGGTCCAGGGCTCGGCGGGTCCAAGGGCGGCCAACAATTTTGTAATTTTGTGTGCTTGGGCCTAAGGTGCCGGGAAGTTGTCCAGCTTTTGCTGTTTAGAGCGACTATTGCCAGATGGAAGTCTGGAAGGGGCGGCCTGATGGACCGGACCTGACATGAAGGTTAGATGGAATTATCTTGCAGATACCCGATCGGTGAGACATCGATCATCGGGGTGAAGTCATGGCAAACGCTCCATGTCTCACTAACTGGCAATAGGGAGAAGGCAAATCGACAGAAGGCCTTTCTTCGGTGTGAGGTCTCGCCGACTTCCTTAGGTCTCGCCAACCACCATGAAACAAACAACCATGTTGGCAAGAGATCCTTGTGGCGGAGAGATGTCTTGGCGAGATCCTTGGTCTTGCCGACCGACGGCAGAAAAAATGCTCATCGGTGAGAACTCTTTCATTGATGTAATGTCTCAGTGAATCCGCAATGTCTTGCCGACCGCCAAAAGGAGGACCGGACCCAGCATGAGCGTCAGACGTTGGATTTTGATTTTGAGACTCACAACGGTCGGGAAGGTGGGCAACCTTTTCTATCTTTCAACGGTAGAGACGGGACGAAGTCCCGAATGGCAGAGCCCAGCGCGGTCGAGGACATTTGGAGTTCACGCCGGATTCCCAGCAGCATGTGGAAGCTCGGGACCCGAGAGGTGGAAGGCAGCCGAAGATTTTCCATTTTGAAATCTGTCATGTATACAAATGACTGAGGAGAGGTCGGGGCCCAGAGGGCGGAGTTCTGCCAGAAGTTTAGAGTTAGGGGCGGCGAAATCTGAACAGAGTTCTGAAAGGTGGGCCCCGAGGCTCGGGTGGACAAGGCAACATCTCCGTTGGGAATAGTGGCAACTTCGTGGACTTCTGGACACGGAAGTCCGATGGCTCGGGCCCGAAGATCCAAAATGCCTGCCAAATTTATGATCAAGTTTTCAGTTTCGATGGCGGGGGAAGGACGGAGGTCCGAAGATTCGGGCCCGAGGGGTCAAATTGCCATTTTGGGAAAATGTTCATCGTTTTAGTTTTCGACCGCCAAGAGAGGACTCAGGCCTAGAGGGGATGAAAACCCCTAAGTGAAGAACAGTCGCACTGAAGTGAAGCTTTGGATTGATCATGAAGGTACCCTCGAGGGTTTTCTCAAGTTTTTAAGACATGGGTTTTGCTTGTTATATCATATTTCATCATTCACATGTCCTTTTGATTATTATTCTTCATTTTAAGCCTTAGAAATCATGAAAACATTGTTCGGGAGGGTGAACGGAAAACCTACCTTGAACACTCGATGCAGGGAGGTGTAGAATCTACTCACAATCGACAAGTGACGGTGAGGGCGATAATCGATGAAGGCTTCGAAGACGGTGGGCTCCTCTGGCAAGTTCTCTGATCACTCTCTACAACACTGACAAGTGAGAATGATAGGTTTGGGCAAGATATTTATACCCCCAACACCATTAATGGCCTCATTAACTGCAAGTATGGTAGACATTTGGGTTGGTGGATTTAAATTCACGGACGACGACGAGAGACCCGGGGTTCGGAGGCCGGGAGGGTGTAGGCGGCCGACGTTAGGAAATTTCAGCTCTAGGGTCGCCGGTGGCAAAGAGGAAGTCGGGGCCCAGAGGGCAGAGTTTCGCCAGAGGTCCATCATCAGGAATGGTGAAACCTTCATAGAATTCCGAACGCGAAAGTCTGGAGGTTCGGGCCCGGAACGTTCGAAGGCAGCCAAGATCTCCTTGCAAATTTTTCGGACGGCGATCACAGAGCTGGGACCTGGGGTCCAAGAAGACACAACCCATCTGCCGTTTGGGACGGTGGACACGATAGGGAAACTTGGTTAGGGAAACCTGAAGGGGCGGGCCCGGCCAGGCCCAAGGCCACTAGTAGAGGAAAATTGCCAGAGAGACCCCGCATGACACCAAAACTTGACAAAACGAGCCAAGGAGAAGTACGATCAACTTATGATGAAACTTTGAAGGCATGTTGACCATTCAGGGCACGATAATGGGGCACGCAAAATGAGGCAGCGACAAAAATGAGCCAACAAGGTGAAAGAAAAGAGGGTCCCCATTTCGAACGGGGTGTGTGTGCTGAGGGCACAACACTAATGTGATGTCATAGTTCACTTTGAGCTAAGAAACACCAAAACTAGCCCAATCATCATGAGATTTCTTGAAAACCTTGTCCTTATTTGGACATGAAGTTCTCACCCTATGGCTTTGATACCATGTAAGATTCTGATGCATAAGCATCCGGGTTCATGAGCAATCTTATGTCAACCAAAAATATTTCTTATTTTTATTTTCATTTTGCCTTAATTTTTTTATGTTGGTGGAGTTTCTTTAGTTGTTTAGGAGGTAAAATTCAAGTTGTATTTTTGACTAAGTCAAGAATTCATCTCATAGAGGAGTCCAAAGGATGCCTTCCAGTCAAGTTTGGTAGAATTTAGATCTAAAATGGAGGAGTTATAATTGATCAAAGGTTTTTATGCCACCAAAAATTGAGGTGCCTAGTGCTCAGTTCATTCTAAAGCTCTAACAAAGCATAAGTTTAAATTTTCAAAAGTTCAAAGGAAAGAAAATATAATAAGGTATTTGGTATCTAGGTCCCTAATATAGTAGGAACCTCTCATGGTTTCCATGTTCTCTAAAATCCTCGATGAGATGGTTTATTCTCAGTGCCCTAGACATCTTTGATGACTAAGTTCTTAGAGTTCCTAATGCTTTAGGAACCTTTGAAATGTTGTGAGATTCTTGGTTCTCATCCATACGAGGACCCTTTACATACTTTAAATATTTCCCAATGGCATGAAGAGCTCGATGAAGCTAAGGATATTGGTTTCCACTCAAGGAAGAACCTCTGACAAGGAACCCACAAAATATTACTTAGTATCAGTTCCCAATTGAGCCAAAACCTTTGACAAGGAACCTATAGAAATATGCTTGGTTTTGGTTCCTAAAGGATTCATAAGCTCTAATTAAGGTAAAATGAAAGTGTATAGTAAAATAATGGTTCTCAAGAAAGTAATAACCTTTGATTGAGGGTGGTTGGTTCCTAGTTCCTTCTAGGTTGAAAAGCTCTAATGAGGAACAAAGGATCCAATGAAAAAAGTTAGAAGACAAAATTATGGGATGGAAGATGATGGTTGAACTACTTGGGGAGATGATTCAACTACTTTGGAACAAGATATAGGAAGGTGAGTGTAATTGATTTGGATGACAACTAGCTTAATAAAGATCAAATCATAACAAAGAGAAATTGAAGAAGGTCAAAGGGCACATGACTGAAATTGTAATTTTGTACTCCTAATTTTTGTAGATAATAAAACAATTTAAATTGTTCCTATATTTGAACATTGGTTGTAATAATCGATTGAGGGGATGTGTGATTTGGTGTATCCCTAATCACAACAACACTGAGTGGTATTAGAGCCAAGTTCTAGTGAGAAGGGAAATGTCAAGAAGAGGTTATAGATATTTTTGTTGTAAGAGAAGAGTGAGTGAAAACTTACAATTGCATAAAACCTGAAGAGGAAATGACGATGTAGAAAGGGTGTGGTTGCAAAGGAGGATCACCATGAGTTGGTGATGTAATGATTGTGAAAATGTTGAGAGGGATAATTGCTAGACTAGAGGCAATAGAAGAAACATAGAGAATAGGGGTACATGTTGAGGATGTTAGTGAAGATGATGAAGAAGAAGTGGTAGAGGGGTAGATGGATCAGTTAAAGGTGTATTAGATCAATGCAAAGAATGATTTTTGAAGGCTATAACCAAAATAAATAACAAACCAAGGATTGATCCTCCCAGTTATAATGGAAGTCTAAATCTCAAAGAGCTTACTGATCAAATATTTGAAATGGAGAAATAATTTGATTTTGAAAGAACTCAAGATGACATAAAGGTGAAATATGTGTACAAAACCGAAAGGACAAGCATCCATATGGTGAGATCATTTGCAAAAAGACCGACAAAGAAGGGGATAGGAAAAGATCAATTTTTGGGATAAAATGGTGAACAAAATAAAATATAATTCCTTGCTAGTATACTATCACATCAATTTGGTTTGAAAATTGCAAAATTTCAAACAGAGAGAATCTAATGTCAAATATTACACAAAATAATATCATCAATTGCACATAAGAGAGGAACATGTAGAAAATGATTTTGAGCAAGTGTCAAGGTATGTAAATGCTTTGTGTTTATCTATAAAAGATGAAATAAGTCTTATTAGATTACAAACTATAGAAGAAGCATATTAGTATGTGTAGACACGTAAATTATCCTAATTGATATCGTGCACTCAATTCTGATTAACTAACTTCATTTATGCCTTAATCAATCCCTCATCATCTTGGGATATCCATCATAATCCTTGTGTTTCTTAACACTATCCTTGCATTGTTGTGTATCCTCAACAATGTTATCATCATCAATCCATTGATCCGATCAATCAACCTTAGCTTGGTTTTCAACCAAATCCAAAAAAAAAATCACTGATATCATTACACATATCCATATCCAAAACGTCAAAATCATGCAAAAATCCAAAATAATCCAAATCATATCAAAATCCAAAAACACTCATAAAAACATAAAACATCCAAAACATGCTATCCAAACTACATCGTCTTTGAGCTTAAATGTAGGCAAGGCTAATCTTTGATCATCCCCCGAGACACAAAAAACATTTAAATAACTTGGAAATCCAAAAATAGCTGCATAACATTTCAAAAACATAAAAAACATCCAAATATTTGAAAAAATCATCCATCCCATTTCACAATCACCCGAAATAAACCTCCACTCAAAATAAAACAATCATCACCCTCAACCTTTGGTGAAATAGTCAAAAACAAGTCTAGCAGATTGAAAGTGAAAACTTAAGCGTCAAGGTCTCAAGTCTAGGTTAGTAGGTAAACAAGTTGGTCAACCCTTGGTACTAATAGCCCATCATCCAGTTTGTCCCAAATCATCTGATAACATCATCTCCTAGGATGCATCCTTCCTACAATGGACATCAACATTAGGCATCACTGTAGTGTAGTCTTGGCTAACGATATTAAGAACATTAGCTTGTTTGTTTACTTGATATTTGTCTTTTGACTTATCTTATTGCGCTCATTTCAATGACCTCTCAATGGTGTCCAAACAAAGGGATTTAGAGAGAAAGGAATGGGGAAATGATCATCATCTTTTGTCTGTTGTGCTTGTTGGATATTCTTGTAATATAACCTCGGCGAATACTTAATTTATTAGGTATGATAAAAGGTGTTTTGGACAACTTGTTGACTATTACATTGTTAGGTTTTTCCTTTCTGTGTTTTGGTCTGAGATGTTCAAAATATTTGAAGTACATCCTAGTAAGGTTTCTGTATGTCAGGTGAGAAAAATGATACTCCTATTTGATTGTCAAGTCAGAGTCCATCACACTAGACACAACGCCATCCTGGTTCTTTACACCTTGATGCATCGTGCCTATGTGTGTTATCAAATATAAGGAAAGTAATCCCTTTTAAAAACCCAATTCCTGATAAGAAATATATCATCATCCATCTCTCATCATCTCTAATAAAGTCTCACAGATCATGGACTTGTTGGATCCTCTTATCATCATCTCGTTTCTTCTTTCTTCTCTTTGCGTTAACATGGTACCATGACATTTGATCAAAATATCACCAATGCATCCATCCTACATCCACAAACCATCAACATGTTGCATATGATTCATATCATTCATAATAGGAAACACTGATCATCTCGCATGCATCACATTATCATCATTGCATAATATAGATTGGTTATTCTAAGCATCTTAAAACCATCTCATTTGTACCATCATCACAACCATCCATACATCCATCGTGAACCTCTTTGTCGTGAGATCGACCCTCAAATCAAACTTTTCTCTCAATCTCTCGAGGGGGTAGTGTACTAGTATACTTCTTTCTGCTGGGGCAATAGTGGGGCATATGAAAAAATCAGATTTTTTTTGAACTTTCGATCTCAACAGTGTTATTCTTTGAACCAACACAACAAATACATTGCTTCAAAGAGGGGAAAAATGTAGACACGTAAATTATCTTGATTGATATCGTGCACTCGATTCTGATTAACTAACTTCATTTATGCCTTAATCATTTCTTTGCTAACCAATTAATTGAATAAATATTTATTTAATTAAGTCATCAAAATTCCTCTTTGATTAAATAAATCAATTTTATTTAATCCTAATGCCATCTCTTTTAATTGAATAAATCAAATCTATTTAATTAAATTTCTAATATCTCCACATCCTCTCATTTGATTTAAATAAATCTAAATATCTAAATCAAATGTCAAATCAACTAACTTCCATTTAAAGTAATTAATCCTAATTAACTTCTAACACTAACCGTCCATTTCTCTAGTTTTTGCAAGTTGTGCATGTAAATCAATTTATTTGATTTATTAATTCCTCTATTTTCATTAAAATGTGGCATATTCTTGGAATATTCCACTTATTTGAATTCTCCCTCCCAAAGGACTTTTGTTCTCCAATTTGGCATTAAAGGCTCTTACATGTCATTTTTCTTGAGCCACCTTGGCATTAACTTCACTTACATTGCCTCTTGAAAGTCATGTCTTCAAATTCAAATCCACCTACATGCATTTAGTCTTGCACATTGTTCAAAATGTGCTCCATCTCCCTTCATTAGCATGTTGACAAGTGGCACCATGCCATTGGTTCAAATGTTAGTCCCACATTCCACCTATGCTTCACTCTTTATCCCTTTTCATTATAAATAGAGGCCTTCTCTATTTGTTTTGCATCCAAAATCCATGTAAGATCACTATACTCATTTGAATCCACAATCATCTACATTTTTATCCAAATTTTCATAGATTTCTCCATCATAGCTAGGTTATTGGCATTTTGCATCAAAGTCATCTTGTTCATCACACATCCATCATCAAGCTTATTAAGGAGTTGGGAAAGGGATACTTTCCACATAAAAGTAGCCCCAATTCCCCCATGGGATGCTGGTTTAAGTATTGGAATAGGATTTCATTAGCTTGTATTTGTTATTTTGCTTTGATTTCAATGTTCTTGTATTTGAATGAATTTTATGGGGAATGCTTGTTTAGATTAGTTTATTGACTAACATTGGATTGTTTGTTCATGTTTTAGTAGGTCTAATCTAAGCATCCACATTTTGGTGCTAGAAGGAGGGCATAAATCTCAAAATTAACACGTTGTGGCCATTTCCATCATTTTTTCCGTTTTTTGTCTTTCCAGGTCAAATAGCGACACTGGAGGAAATATCGATGCAAACACAATCTCTATTTTCCCATAGAGTGATGCTGAATTTAGTAGAGCGACACTGAAATCCTAAAACAACAATGCAATCATTCCAGTGTCGCTATATAGCGACGCTGCCTTTGTGTTCAAATGGCGACACCTTTTGTTTTCTTGCTTTTGCACTCAATCTTAAAATGACCGTATCTTGGTCATATTTTGGTCTTTTTTGGAGATTTTTTTTTTGAAATGGGGTATAATTTCATAAGATATCTAATGGTGTAGGTGTTTCTCAACTTTTATAGAGTTAAAATTTTCAAATTTTCACCTAAAGTCAAATCACATTGTAACTTGGTCTAAGTTTTAGGGTTTTATGCTTAATCATTCATCTAACCCTCATATATTCTTGTTTCTTAATCTCATCTAACATTTTGAGCATGGCTTCCAGGTTTTAGGAGGAGCATGGAGCATTGAAGTGAAAGAAAAAGCATTTGATATCCATTGTCTAGGAAAAGAAGAAAACAAGAAGAGCTTCCTATGGCACTTTCTTTTTCATAATTGTAAAAAAGTGTTCTTTAACACTTTGGGAGCATTTATAACCCCATATTTGGATATTGTTATCTTCAGCTTTAGAACTTAACTACATTTTGTTTAGGTTTTAAAAATAACATACAAAATCTTTCTTTTTCACAAAGGTTTAAAAAGAACAATTAGAAACTCACTAGATATGATTTTGGGTCTTAAAAATTGAACAAGCAACTTCAAACACTTCATTTTGGTTCTATAAAAAGAACCCATTATTGCTTTTGAGGTCTAAAATGAATATGTGCTTATCTTGTTTTGTAATCCTTTTTACAAACAAATACCATTGAAATGTGTATGCATTTCTCTCGCACTTCAAGACGAGCTTGAGAAACAAACACATTTTCATGATATTAGGTTGTTTAAAAGATTTCCTCCACATTTTGAATTTGGGCTCTTAAAAATTGGACAAATCTTGCTAATGTGAGTAAATACATTGTGTGTGTTCTCTCTTTGTTCATGTAAACAAAGATTGATCGAACTACGGATGTACTTACTCACTTTTTTTTACCTTTAGAGGGTCTGCCTTGGTGGGAAAAAGTACCAGCCTAAGGGAACGACCCAAGTGATAACAAGCATATGCCAAGCTCTTCCAAACTGCTATATAAATTTGTGGTTGTGATGAAAATCATAAACAATGGGAAGCGGTGCATGATAACTCTCCCCCAATGTCTTTATGATGCATAAATCCCTTGTTCTAAGGGTTGGGAGATCTCTCACAAGGAGTTTATCATTGCACCCCCTAAACTGGATGCCCTTACTACGAACCTTTGTTTAGAATCCAAAATCCCAATATTTGTTGGCATTGGGAGGTCGAACCTCTGAAGTCGTCCCACATACTTGCAATTCTTTGTAGAGATGAAAAGTTCGTCATGGAGATTCATGAGAATTGAAGCTTGGTTGGCCCATAGAAGTGAGTGTCATGGGGGGAGCCAATGTGGTCAAACTTCTAGTCATCTGCTATGAATAAGTGCAACTGGATTTATCCAAGTGGGAACTCAAAAAATATTTTCTCTTCCAACCTAGGGTTGTGCAATCTTTGAGTCAGTTGAACACATTGCTTGGATCCAAAATCTTGAAAACAAACATTCAAAAAAATCATCAAAATTTCAAACCCTTTTGAAAAAACAAATACCTTTGAAAATTCCAAGTATTACTGCTTGACCCTAGGGATTCCATCCTTAGAGGCTTCTAAGTATTTGGAATCATATCTCCATTTTTTCTCTCTAAAGTCAACAATAGGGAACTTTTACCTTAATTCCCTTGATTTCCACATAATGGACCTTGTGGGATGAAAATAAATTGAGACATAGACATTTAGTTTGAAAAGCTAAGAAAGAAAGTGTTTGTGGTAAAAAGAATCTATTAAGCAAAGATTAAATCAATTGAACCCCACACATGTGCTTGTTATCTTTTTTCTTATGGTCTTCCAAGTAAAACATTTGTCTGTTGGTTTGAACTACTCTTAGGGAAAAGTATGTTCTTCAAAATCTTGGTCTTATAAAGCAAAGTCCCTCTTAGGTTTATCTAGGATCAAATCAACACTTTCATCCATCCTTCAAAACCCATCTCACAAACAACTCTTAGAAATATTGGAAGAATCCTTCATACTAGAATTTTGGAAAAACCTTTAAATCAAATCAAAATCATCTTGTTTGACTAGGTGTGTGTAGATGAATCCTTCTTCATACATTTAGTTAAATTATCATCTTGTGGACAAGTTTATTCCAAGACAACATCTAACCTCTTGGAGTTTATGAGTTAATTATCAAATCAAAATCAAAATCAAATCCAAAATCCAAAATCAAAAGCCAAATCAAATCCAAAACCAAAAAAATCCAAAAGTCCTAAAATCTAGTATCCCTCCAAGGTTCCTAAAAGTTCAACACCCATATCATTCCCCCCTTTCATCCTTCATGTCATCATTGGTCCTAAACACCTTAGAGATTCACTTTTGCAACAAGATCAAAACACAAGAAAAACATGGAATATAAACTTGATTCATACATCATGAGTAATCCAAGTCAACCAAACTATCAAGTCCTTACAATACCAATTGATTATCAAAACTCACATTTATACAATCCATACATGACATCATTATCTCCTACAAACTTCAATGACACAACAAATGTGAGTATGCCCAATTAATTTTTGGAACACCTTTCCCTATGACATATTTAAATCAAATTCAAAACTTAAAAATCTATCAACCAAACAATCAATGCATGAGTCTTCAAAAAAACAACATTATCCCACCAAATCCATACATGCCAAATGTGAATATACCACGTACAAGTTTACCAAACATGAACATTTCAAATCCACACTTGGTAAACTTTGGGGTAGATATGTTTGTGAATCATACAAATGTTGTTCAAAGTCCAAACAATATGTTAACGACTCCATGTATTGAACCAAGTCAAGGTAACACCATGCAAAATAAAAGTTACCTAAATCAAGGCAAGGTGATTCCCAACCACAAAAATGTTTAATTTCAACCTATAATGCCAAATCTAAACATCATCCCAAATCATAACATTGTCCAAAATCAATTTGTCCATGATCCCATACAAACACCACAAGTATACATTCCAAATCTGCTTGAACAAAAACTAAATCAACTATATCAAGGGTGTCAAGCTCAAAATCAAGATAAAATTTTGTGAGATCAAATTGCTACACTTACCAAAATAGTTGATTCATTGTGCCAAGAGACATCTCCACCTCAAAATCAACACACTCTTCCATTGGTTAAACCATGTCATCAAATCATTGAGTTGTGTCCATAACCACATCAAGAAGAACATCTCCAATGTCAAGAGGTTGGATATCAAGATCAACAACATCAACAACAAACCCAATCACCACGTCTCAAAGATCAATCACCACATCTCTGAAATCTATCACCACAAGGTCAATTTAAAGTACAAATCTCACAAGGTAACAATTGAAAATACACACCACTTGGGGAACCAATAGAATCAGTCATGCAATAGTTAGTACAATCAAATCTCATCAAAATCCCCATTTATGAAAATTATCAAGAGCCTCAAGTTAAACCACCATGGTATAACAAGAAGCACCTTTGTGATTTTCACAAAATAAAGGGCACACAACATCAAATTGTATTCGACTCAAAAATATCATCCAAGACCTTATTGATCAAACAATAATAACTATTAAGGACAATGATAAAGATTCAACCACTAGTGATAGCATTGACAATCTCCCCACCACAATTGTTGAAAACAATGATCAAGATCTATCCATCAATGAGCACCTTTAAGATGTTTCTACCTCATCCCAAGATCAACTCAACATACATCAAGAGTCACTTTTTGATCATGATAAAAACCCCTCAATAATATCCGACAAAGATCTATTTCAAGGAGTGTTAACATTATTTGATCCTATAATCATCGATCCTACCACCAATGATCCTTTTGGACAATAAATCTACATCATCCGATGAGTTCAAGGACATATATCAAGAATTCATTCCAAAGCATGATCAAAATATTTCACCAAAGTCTAGCAATGGTCCTTTCCAAGACATATTGACATCCTTCGACCTCATGGTTGTAGATATTGAAGGAATCTTCAACTCAACACTCGATCCAAATTCACCCAAAGATCAAGAGGATATTGAGCCACTTCCTATGCCTAATGAAGACATCCAAGAACCCTTTATAAGAAATCCATCCTTTGAAACTGACCCATGTCAAGAAATTTATCTAAGGAATGTCAAAAGTGATTCCAAAATTAATCAAGATCAAAAATTCGTATCTCCAAGATACTACAATGATCTAATGGAAACTCTCCAATCTATACAAGATGTCGCAAATGATGATCATATCCATATAACACATATCCCTCCATCCACCCATGAGATGCTTCCTTTGGATGGACATTTAGATGATCTTCATTCAAAAGAAGAGTCTCATACTCTTGCTATCATTACCAAGGAACACGAGTCTCCTACGCTTAACATTTGTACACATGATCAAGATATATAAAAAATTAGAGATATATCAGAAATGGGTCATGAAGAAGGCTTCTGCATAAGTTGTGAATCAAAAACATCCTATGAGGGCATATAAAAAATGAACCATGAGGGAGAATTCTATGTGGAAAGTGAATCATCAACACCTCTTAAAGAAGCATTAAAATATGATATTTCACAAGATCAAGCCAAAGATATGAATCGGGAAGTTATCCCACTTATGGCGGATCCTATCACTTATAAACTTGGATCACTTACCTTTTTTAGGGAAACCTATCTTATCAATGAAGAAGCTATCACATTTGAAGATCCACAACAAAGCAGAGAAGGATTAGCACCTTATTTCCAAGATAAATCATATCCTATTGCAAATAAAATTTTCAATAGATGAATTATCAAGGAAAAGGATTATGCCTACATGAACAAGGTATCCTAGAACCAGTGCGGATTATTGGCAATCTGAAACATCAAGGTCTTGGTTATTCGAAAATTAAGGGATCTAAAAATATCAGTGATACCTCTATAATATTGGGGGCAATTTTATCTAGTGCAAGCATCGACATAGGGGCATGAAGAATCCTTATGATGAAACTAATGTCAATACTACAACCAACCACGTAATGAATCTTCATCCACCCATCACCCTATCCATGAATTCAGACCAACATCAA